>PVIR01010405.1:0-50150 GCA_004026965.1 Petromus typicus | reverse complement strand
CTCCCCTCCTCTCTTTTCCTCTCCCCTCCCCTCTCCTTCTCTCCTCTCCTCTCTCCTCTCCCCTCCCCTCCTCCCCTTTATCTCCTCTCTTCCTCTTTTCTGATAGAAAAACACAACCACCCATGTTTGGGAGCTTATGCCAGTTTGTCTCAGAGGCCTCAATCTCTCTTCCATACCATGACATCTTTTGTGCTTATAAGGACCATGAGAGTTTTGTTGACACCCCTAGTATGAATCCAAAGGCTTTGCACGATCGAATTTGCAATATAAGAGGAAAGGTGACCCAGAGCACTCGAAGAAACGTTCCACATAACTGTGAATTACTTTCTTCTGCTCCGAAAGCTCCTCCAGTGGATTAACTTCATGGTGTGATATCGGACCTGGAATAATCTATCTTGCATAATAACATTTCTACTGTAGGTGACTCAAATAGCTTTTGAATAAACAATATTACATTTCCCTCAATGCCTGGGCTTCCAGCAGAGACATGTTCAGCCAGAAGTTGGGAAATAAATAAAACACATTGTTACAAAGAGTCTCTTTAAAGCTTATGTCTATGCTAATTTATTTAAATATATACATTAGGACAGTGTAGATCTGAAGATTTAAGGCATCGTTGGAAGCTCCATGTGCTGACGATCCCTTTTATTAATGTCTAGCTGTTGCTGATGTAATGTTCCTCCATTGAATTTCTTCCTAAGAAATTATTTGCTAGTTCATAATGACTATCATCCTCATTTTATCATCCCTTTTTAAACCACCTTAACACATGTGAGCCAAGCAAGGTCACTGTCGGGCTTGTGATGCAAAGTCGTGAGATTTTCAGTTCAGGGAATCAGGACCTGATTGTGTCTCAGTCACAAGTTTGTATCAAACGCTGATGACACAGGGTTGGCGACTCCTTCACTACCTGGGCTGCAGAGAGACACGCAGTGCCCTTGTCACAGCCGCAGGTGTTGTGAGGGTTTCGGGGACTCCGAGAGGGGGGCCGAGGTGCTGAGTTGGGTGGGAGACGAGAGGTGGGCTGGGAAAGCCTCGGCAGGGCCTGTCGTGGGGGCGGTCCCCCGGAAACAAACCTCCTCTTCCAGGCAGCTAGTCCAGGGCCAAAATGAGCTTCCACCTCCACAAGGGGACCAGCTAACACTCCATAGTCACTGGAAGAAGCCATGTGAGAACCCCGCAGAAGCCGGAAAGGGCAGCATCTCCATCCGGTGCAAAGCCCTCGCTGCCCACCCACCGCGCCTCCGGGACAGGGCGGCAGCCTCTAGGCTGACACCTGTCTGTGCTCTGCATGGACAGGCCACTGATGTCTTCTGTGTGGGCAGCGCAGGGCACCAGAACCCCCTTCCCAGCCAGAAACTGATCCTTTGCTTCTCCCCAGACTGGTAAGGCTGGATTCTAAATCCATCTCAACTGCATCTGTTCTTTTGAATGTTGGCTATCTGACATCATTACTTTCTAAAACTTTGGGCTCTCTGGGTTAAAACGAAATAAATACTTCGGAAAGGATAAAAAATAATTAAAGTTTTAAGAGAATCTGTGCCTAATACATGGCTCCCTCTCCAATAATAACTGGACAAAAGCAGTGACTTTCAGCAGCACATGTCGTGAGGATTTTCTGTTTACTAATTTCAGCAGCGCTCTTCGGCACCATGGCTCCGAGCAGAAAGACCTCATTTCCCCATTCTCTCTTTCTGTCTTTTCCTCTGCTGGCTTCACTGAACAAGTTATTTATTTTTATATTGCAAAGATGTAAAATATTTATATTTTGTTCTGCAATTATAATATTTTCTTTGCATACATGTCAATTATTAAAAATAAGATATGTAATATTAACATTGTGTAAATATTACATTCTGCAGGAAAAGTGTTTTTTTGGTCGAGTCATGTAATCTGACATCTGTGTAAACAGTAGCGCGGCTACTGAGCAGCGACGTTCATGTGATGCGGCGGCTGCTTCTGGGCCACTCAGGCGGAGTGCGAGCAGGAGGCTGGTCTCCAGGCAGCAGCGCAGGCACAGCGTGGTCACCTGTCTTCTGCTGTCCCAGCCAGAGTGACACAACTGCCTGGCTGCTCTGTCCCTTTCCTTGATGTCTGGAAGGGCCCCTAAGCCAGGATGTGGCAAGGACCGAAGTGCCCTGAGGCCAGAGGGAGGGACCAGGGAGGTCGAGGCCACTGCTCAGTGACCGCCTGGTAGAAGCCACTGGTGGCTGGGTCTCAGGTTACCACTGTCAAGTGGTAAAGCCAGGTAAAGCCCGAAGTTGTAGGGGCATCAGTCGCCACCCCCGGCAGGAGGAGCAGGAGGGTGGACTGTGCAGCCTGGGTAGAGCTCGGCGTGGTCAGGACCAGCTTCCCAGCAGCTGCGAGGACCCAACGTTTCCTCAGGGCCAGACTGCTCCCCTGGGAGGGGAAGGGTGGGTTTGACATTGCTGCTCCAAACTGCTGAGTTGAGTGTCGAAGGTGTCAGACTTATCTGGATGCAAGTGACACAAGCAGCGGCCCCTGGGATCTGTGCTGAGAGCAGGCGGCTGTGAACACTCGAGGAGAGACTCCGTGACCGCAGCGTGCGGCCCTTCCTCCCTGCTGCTGCAGTCCCGTCCTTGAAACTGCATTCACAGGAGAGGCTGGAAGGGGCGGGGTGACAGGACAACCCAAGGGTAGGGCGGCCTGTGACCCTGCTCTGAGGCAGGGCGGTGGTCCCTAGCATGGGAGATCTTTGCTTCCACGTGAACGAGGCTAGCTCTCGCCATTGGGAAGGACAAAGTGTGAGGAGATGCTTTGGGGGTGGACAGAGGGCTCTGACCCCCTCCCTGAGCCGAGTGCGTGTGTGGAAGTCCTGGTGCTGTGAGCCAGGAGAGGAGGCGGGAGGCCACCGCACGAAGGGATCCAGCACCAGGGACGCTGCACAGACAGATCTGCCTTACAAACAACAGCAGAAGTGACTCACAGATCGTAACTGCTGTGCTCCAAGTGCAGGGGAGAGCTGTGGGGCAGACCTGGGGCCACCTGTGTTCCGAGTGGGACTCTGGAAGATGACTGCTCCCCAGGGCGCCAGGCTCACCAGGGAGTGCGGAGCTGAGGTGCTGTCCGGCGGAGCTGGGTGGAGAGCGGGGTCACTGGCCTGACAGGGCAGCAGCGTCTCCCTTCCTCACTCCTCCTTTCTCTCTAACCCTGGCAGCTGCGATTCTCCTACTCACCCCAGACTGTCCCACCTGTCCTTCCTGCCTTGGAGTCAGCTGACCTTGCACTGAACCTTCTGAAAGCCATAAGCCCAAACAAACATTTCCACTTTTCCAAGGTGTATTTTGGATGTTTTTTTTCCCATTGATGAGGTGACTAAAATGACTTTTACATTGTTAACTTTTTTTTTTTTTGAGACAGGGTCTCACTCTAGTTCAGGCTGGTCCTGAACTCAGCTTTGAACTCAGCAATCCTCCTGCTTCTGCCTCCCAAATGCTGGGATTACAGGTGTGAGCCACCACGCCTGGCACAATAGTATGTGGTACTGATTGCTGGTGGACGTGAGTCACCACATCCAGTTTTGTTGTATGTGGTTACCAGGGATCGAACCCCGGGCCCTTGCGCTTGCAAGGCTGGCACTGAAACCACTGAGCTAAATCCCTGGCCCTTTGTTAACTTTTTGACTGGAATAAAAAAGTTTTTTCTTAAACAAATTAGATAGAAGTTTTATCAGCCAGTGTTGACTAGGAAACCAGATAGAACACAAAATATACATAGGAACTTACAAGACTGGCTTGCAACACCCACCCGGAGTTGAGCGTGAAGCAGTGTGGAGTGTCTCTGTGCATGCTGGTGATGTCAAGGCTCCGGTCAGAAGTTGGGAGTTCCCTGCAGGCTCTTGTGCGCGTCCATATCAGGAGGCTGGTGGGCCGGAAGCCAAGAGACCACATCCAAGGTGAAGGTGGAGACCAGAACTTCTCCAGAGAAACAGAAGCAGATCCATCCTCCTCATTCCCCCTTTGCACCATCGAGGTGGCAAGGTAGGGTGGATCCTGCACCTTGGGAGATGCAGTTGCAGAGCCAGTTTCGCTGAGCTTCTCTTGCTCAAGTTGACACAATCAACCAACTGTCACATGCAGTTTACAAGTAAAGAGACCAGAATTAAGACCTTGAGTAGACTCGGCATGAAGGCGTAGTCCAGACTGATTATCAAGCCACTTCTCCCAGAAGGCCTTGCTCGGGTGGGAGCAGCCATGGCACTGGCTGCACAAGGGATATTTCCTCATGGGGAAAGCCAAAAGGAGAGAGTGGGAGGAAGAGAGGGCAGGAAGCGCCTGGAGTCAAGTTCCCACAGGCGGAATTGAGGGCTTTGCACAGTGTCGAGGAGGAAGTGTGTTTTCTTCAAGTTTACTCATGCATCTTTTTGCTTCTTCTTTATTGTTATGACATATTGGCAGAACATAATAATTGGGTGTATCATGCAGCGTTGGGGCGTGTGTGCAGCACATCTCGATTCTTTTCTGTCTCTCATCTCCCAGTCCTCCCTACTCGCTCTAACTCATGTTCTTCTTACCACTTGCAAAAGCATAACTAGGTTAAGAAAATGTGGTGTTTATACACAACAGACTATTCTGCCATAAAGAAAGATAAATTTGAGGCGATTGTAGGCAAAGAGATGTAATTTGAGGCCATAACGTTAAGTGAAATAAGCCAGACACATAAATCGAAGTGCTGCATGGTCTATCTTTCTGAGAGACCCAAGATACACATAAAGAGAAAAATAAAAGATAGACAACGGGAAGTGGTGAGAAGGGCCTTGAAGCAGCAAGAGGCGCACCAGGGATTTAAGAGGACCTGCTGCGTGACTGGAGGGACTTCCCGATGCCCAAGAAGACTCGGCCAGACCTGCTGCAAGATCGAATGATAAGATGGAGAAGAAACGCAGGCAAAGCCAAGCCAGAAAAACTGTGTGCAGAACGTCAGAGCGCAAAGTGGGAGGAGTTCTGTGCACCATCCCCGGAGCGCAGCCATGAGCGGGGAGAGCCTGCCAGTGTCTTCCATGGATTTGTTGGCAATGGAAGAGGACATTGGGAGAGACAGCAGGGAGCCGGCCTGGCATCCCTCCTGCTGCCTGCACCCAAGGGCTGGGTGTGTCACACGGAGCTTGGGCACAGGGTGGTGTGAGTGTAATTTAGGTGTGAGCACAAGAAAGCGAATCACCACAGAAGACAAAAGGTATCAAGAGTGCACTGGATAAGCTAGCTAACATAAAGGCACGGACAGAGTTAGTGTCATCTGTGTCTATGGAAGATGCAGTTCGTAGAAGAGTCTTTGAATCTTATTGGCTGCAATTTATTTCATCATTGAAGACACAGTTAATAACCTATAAACTAGATGTGACTATTTCCTTTCTAATAAATCATATGGTATCTCTACAGAAAACAGGCATTATCACATCTATATCCATCTACTGTGGTGCCTCACTTCATGAGTTGAAGTTGGAAGATAACACAAATTGAGTTGGAAGATAACTGAATTGAATCCAATGGTTATGGTGAGTGCTGGCCTTACAGGGCAATTTGATTTGATTCTCACTCAGTTGGGACTGTGACCAGAGAACTGAATTTGTGAATCAAGGTAGTCCTTCCATCCATCTGATTGTTGTCTGTCCACCTGTCCATCTGCCTGCCTGTCTGTCCATCTGTCTGTCTGTCTGTCTGTCCATCTATCTATCTTTATCTGTCTGTCTACTTACCTATCCATCGCATATAGTATTTCAGTTTGTGTGTCTGGTTAATTTCCCTTAACATGATGGTCCCAAGATGTATCCATTTCCTCTAAAGGACCCATGTGTTTCTTTCTTTAAGTCAGAGCAGGACTTAGCTCAGTGTGAAGACCACATTCTCTTTATCCGTTCATCTATTGATACATATATAAGCTACCTCTAAGATTTGGCTATTGTGAGTCATGCTGCTGTGAACATGAGAGTGTGTGGACCACGGTAGCTGACCACTCTTTTACGAAGACATCTGGAAGGGGAAGAGCCGGGTCCAGTGGAATTTCCAGGGTTAGTATTTGAGGAATCTCCACACTGATTTCCATAGTGTGGTACTCTTTTCCATTCCTACCAACCATGTAGAAATTTCTATTTCCCCTGGAGCTTCTTTAGCATTAATTATTTGATCTCTTTTTGGTCATTTTTTTGGGGGTATCATCAAATCTCAGTGCTGTTTTAAATTGAATTTCTCTGCATTTCAGAAACCTGTGACTTGGAGAGTTAGGAAGGAAAAGGATTTGGGGTGTGGGTTCCCAAAATGGATGTGTAATGTAACCCACGGGGGAATCTCTATTGGGGTTTGCAAACAGAAGGCAAACATCTTCAGGGGATTAGAAAGGTTAAGACCAAGTAAGAGATTCCCATAGCTGTATTAGAAAACTTCGCTGTGTATTGCAAACTTAAAGTGAAGACGCACAAAATAGCCCTAATTATTTTCTGTGCTGGTCAGTGTCACAGGACTTGGTGGTCTGTCTTGTGTAGCTAACCTTTGAAAAATGAGGATGAAAAGCAGTGAAAATCTACTTACTAGAATTCAATGAATATAATCAAATTAGACTTCTATTCTTTAGAGTTCAGCTCAGGATGTCTGATGTGAAAGGGAAAAACAAAGGTTCTACAAAAAATTTGAACATTTAAAGATTTATGAATCCTTTCCAACATGTGAAATGAAACTTTCAAAGTAAAAGTGGTTCTTTCTCAGGGATTATCAATAAATTCATCAGGAAAATGCAAAGTGTTCGTAAGGAAGACAATGATTTTTACATAATAATTTTCATATATTCCCTAAAAATGTCATTTTTGAACAATGAAAATCGACATATCTGAACTTATCTAATTAGGCAAGAAAAAACTTTCTGAGTTCTTTGTTCTTCTGTTCAGAAGATGTAAAATGATAAAGTTGAAGGGAAATGTCTTTTATCTTAGAGAAAACTTTGTATTCTCTGGCGCAAATTCTGTGGTTTGGTTTTTCTTCATCATCTGCAATGACTTTGTTCTCTCTCTTCATATTCTGAGAGCTACTTACTTTTTTCCCTGTTCCTCTCAAGAAGTCTTGACTTGAGGTAATCTCTCATTTGTCTCCGTGTGTTTCTAGACTGAATTTTCTTTAGTTTTCCTGTTCCTTTTGCTCTTTGTGAATCCTGAGGAAGTTAAAATACTTGCTGAAGAATTAGAAAGAACTGGTAATTCCAGGGTTTCTCTTGGATGCACAAAATCAACCAACAGCAAATGCTAGTGGGGCTGTGGGGAGACAGGAACCCTTCCCCATAGCGGTGGGAAAGTAGACTGGGGCAACCACTGTGGAGATCAGTGTGAAGATTCCTCAAAAAAACTAGGACTCGAGGTCCAAGTTGGCTCTGCTATTCCTCTGCTAGGTACATAGACAAAAGAATTAAAGAAATCATATCTCAGTGACATATGTGCACCATGTGTATAGCAGCTCATTTTGTAATATCTAATTCTTGGAAATCTTCAAAAACCCATCAACAGAAGAGTGGATAAAGATGTGTTTTTTCTTTTTTTTCATAAAATGGAGTATTACTCAGCCATTAAGAGTTATAAATTTGAGTAATTTATACTCAAATAGATGAAGACATACTCCCAATGAAATAAATAGGACACAGATGTATAAATACTGTATTATTTTTCTGGTATAAAAAACTCAAGGTATAAATGAGCTCCAAAATGTATGATAGGTATTGTGAAATAGGATGAAAATGTTCAAAAGGGAAAGGGAAAAGGGGATGTAGGAGAAAGTAAAGAAGGGAAAGAAAAACTTTTATGGTAAAAAATGAAACAAAGCTTATGCATATAGCAGGTACAGGTTGTAAGGAGGGAAAGGTCATGGGAAAAATGAGAATCAAGATACATCATGTACAGGTACAAATTCTCAGTGTTGAGTGTGGTCATAATGTACGTATAAAACGTACCAAAAAACCAATTTTTAAAAAAGATTCTCTGCACAGTTCTTGGGGAATCATTGCTTCACATTAAAAATACATTTTTAATAAGATGAAAAACTTAGAAGAGGTCTGAGCACCGAGGCAGGCAGTACTGAATTCTCTCTGCCTGTCTGCTGGGGCCACATGAGCTCCAGCCTTTGTGTTCTGAGAGACTCTGTCAGGGACCCAGGCAAGCTGGGGTGTGCAGGGAGCCCCTGGGGTCCTTCTCTCTGACCTCACTGATTCTGTACCTCCCATGGCCATTGCCTCTCACAGTGCTGTCACAATGCCAGTGTGACAAGCGGTACAGCTTCCTTGGGCAGGGCATCTTCTTTGTGGATTCATATATGTTTTTCCTTCTCAGACCTGGAAGTATGCTGTTCAGATGGGATACATTAATTCTCTGGCCTCACCTTGTCCACGGCCTGTCTGACTTTCAATTAGTGGTTCTCAGGTGCTAGAAGACTTGGAACTTAGAATTTGGGAAACTTGAACAACCTGCAAATGCAAGGTTTCAGATGACAACACTTCTGTCCAAATTACATACTTGAAGTTCAAGATGAAGGTGATTATAATCAATTCGTGGAGAAATGTAATGGTGAACCGCATTGGATAAAAGAAGCCACGGGATGCTTCGGACCTAGTTAGTGCTACTGATCACCCCTGGCAGAAAAACAGCCTGCCTGGAGTTGCTCTCAGTTGAGGCTATTTTCCCCAAAAGTGCTTTCACCTCTCAGGACATTTCCAGAAATGAACTGGTACTATCCTTTGCAACAGGCAACTATCTGGTCATTAGCCAATGGTCGCACTTGCTGTTACTTGGAAGACACTGGAGGTTTTCAACCTGGAACAAGTCCCATTTCTGAGAGCATGTGGAAGTATGGGGCTGGGGTCTAGCACAGACATATCCACCTGGAAGCTTCCTCTCTCCTTACTCTATGCACATAGAATTGCTGCAGAAAAAGACCTTATGGGGAGTTGGGTTCCTTTATTGTTATGGTTATAACTCTGAAAACTGCAGCATCGCTCAGGGACAAAATCAAGGCAGTCTAAGCCAAACTCTGAGCTAACAGAACCATGAAACAAGGGTAATATTTTACATATATGCCCCAAGTCTCCCTACAATTAGGGAGATATGTGTACGTTCTCCTATTTTGTAAGTTTTCTGAGAAAAGTCAGAAGAAAACCAGAAAGGCAAGGACGCATTGAGCATATGTATTTATTTATAGACATCTTATTAGCAAAATAGCAATAGGTGCCATTCTATTTCTATCTGCTTTTTTCTTTTTTTTTTTGACACAGGGTCTCACTTTGTAGTTCAGGCTGGCCCTGAGCTCAGCCTCAAACTCACATCACAGCAATCCTCCTGCCTCTGCCTCCCGAATTCTGGGAGTACAGGTGTGAGCCACCACACCCGGCACTGTGGTATGTGGTACTGGTTGCTGCTGGGCGTGAGTCTCCACACCCAGTATTGTATGTGGTTAACCAGGATCGAACTCAGCTCCTTGCACTTGCAAGACAGGTGTCAGAACCATTGAGCTAAATCCCTGGCCCCTCTGTCTGCTTTTTTGAAGTGACTCCTATTCTTAATAACGTATCCACGGATTTAACTACATTGGCCAAATCCTTACTGAGAGGATTTTAAAAACTACCGATCTGTTGAAAGTTCAGCACAGACACTCAAAGCACAGCTCAGTGGTAGATACTTGGCTTGAACTCCAGAGCTGAAAAAAAAAATATTTAAAAAAGAAAGGCGCGTACAGCGAGTGGCAGGAAGACCGGCACTGCGCACCCCGGTGAGCTCACCCAGCCCTCACTGCACAAGCATCGGTCACTTCTCTTCACTGGGCAAGCACCTAGCACCCCTCACTAAGTGGAAGGAGGGTTTTCATTTCACTCACTCTGCTCCGTTCTCTGCTGGTGGAAGGATGTGGCTGAGGAGAACTGCTCACCTCATAGTGGCCAGGAAGCAGAGAGGAGGAGGAGGAGCCGGGACAGGAAACACCCAACCATGTCACAGCGCACTTCCGGGCCTCCGACCAGGCGCACCTCCCACAGCGCCTTCAGCCCCGAACTCATCCGTGCAGAACACAGCACCTGAGCTGAGTCCAAAACTTTCACCCCTGAGTGTGAGGCTTTCGGGGGACAGTCTAGACCTAAACCCCACACCAGGGCTTCATGGAGACTGGGAAGACTGCTCATCAAGTACAGAAGCGATCAGAGGCCTGGGGGCAGCGGGTCCACGCAGTGGAGATGCGCAAGGAAAGCTCCAATTCTTTTACTTTTTTTTATTTCTTATTGACTAACATGGAGAGGAAAGTCCAAGAGGCACGAGGGAGCAGCCCCAGAGTCTCCTACCATTGAAAAATTGCTTAAAAAATAAAAGAGCTTTGACCAAGAAGCTGCCCTGCCCCTCATCCCCTCCAGAGAAGAACTTACCATCCGATACTGAAGTGGGCGAGAGCCAGTCCCTCATCCTTGGACTAGCCTTTCAGTAAGACGATGCTGTCTGCCCTGAGGTTGCAATTAGAAACATTCTACGGAGACTGGACCTGCTCTGGCTGATCTCAAATCAGCAATTTTGAAGAAAACTTTTTAAACCCCCCCCCAAAAAAAATAGTCAAAGCCAAATAAAAACAAAATTGGCCTATCAGCAGTTACAGGCCAGCATTATATAACTGGTCGTTATAATGATCAGTCAAGACTGATCATTAGTTCTAATGGCAAAGAGCACATACTAGGACACATGCCCATGTGGAACTTAAGCTATTTTTCTCCATTTCAAAGCCTTTTCAGAAAAGTCCTGGAGCCTGCGTGTAATTGCTGCATTAATTCAGCTTATCATGAACCACAGGGAACATGAACCTGCTTTATTAACAATTCGAAGCATTTTGGCTCCACGGTTGGTCGTGATGGGCTTGGACTGGCGCGATGTATCCGACTCTCCACAGTGATTGTGTTATTCTTCCAGTGTCTGCTTCTCGCCATATGGGCCATTGTGTGCATCGTCCCCTTGGACTGGGAGAGTCTGCTTCCAAATTGATCCAATATAGACAGTCGTTTGTTGAAATACCAACAAATCTGGCTGTCTGGGGAACTTCTCAAACTGAGTTCCAGCTTTTGAAATAAGCAAAATCACAAAGGTGGGGAGGACTTTGAAACTATGGACCGTGCTGTTCCTGTGTAAAAAGAACACATGCCACTTGCGTGCATGGCCAGCCTGACAGCTGAAGTGGAAAGCCATATGTTCGTTCAGAAGATGACGGGCTCTTCTGTCAGGAGCAGTATGATCAATGCCATGGTGATCCCTCTATTGCCTGAAAAATGATACTTGGTATTATTAACATGAGCAGGAGACATGGCAAAGAGAAAGATGAGATGAGAACAAGACGGGAAAACTGCAGTATCCTTAATATGCTGTGAGGATTTTACACAAACAAGGAGTATCAGGAGGGCCTTTCTACATAATGACTTCCGCAATGGAGCATGTTCAGTTTATGAGCATGGATATTGTCTGGGAGCAGATGTTACTGTTTATCTATGTTCTACTATCACAAGGCTTTAGAATCCTCCCTTGCAAAACAGTGTTCTCTGTAGGTGGGTTTTGATTGTTGTCAGGAATGAGCAGGGTAAGCTCACCTCTTCACAGGATGTGAATCAAAGAAGCTGTCAGACAAAGACAAGTGGCCCGAAACCAGGTCGGTCTTGTAGAGGTCCACTTCTCCCTCCCTCAACAGAAAGGAACAGGGGCAGCAGCGAGCCGGGGCATGGTGCCGGCGCTGGAGGTGCTGGGATGCGCATGTACCATTTTCTGGACGGGGCATGCGGACATCCACGGCGTCCTCTCAGCTATGGGTTCTGACAGGTTTAGTTTATGGGCAGGAAAACTGCTCAGTGTCCTGAAGCTCAGAGCTGATCCCACCAGCCGTCGGAGACAAGAACAGACTGATGTGGCCGCCTAGCCACAACTCCAAGGAGCCTTACTTGCCCACGGGTCCTGTTAATTCTCCTATGAGAAATGCCTCGAGTCGCCCATTCTTTTTTTTTTTTTTTTAGGTTTTTTGAGACAGGGTCTGGCTTTGGAGTTCAGGCTGGCCTTCAGCTCAGCCTCCAACTCACATCACAGCAATCCTCCTCCCTCTGCCTCCGAGTGCTGGGATTACAGGCGTGAGCCACCACGCCCGGCACTGTGGTATGTGGTACTGGTTGCTGCTGGGTGTGGGTCTCCACACCAAGTATAGGTATGTGGTTACCGGGGATCAAACCTGGGTCCTTGCGCTTGCAAGACAGGCGCCGGAACCATTGAGCTAAATCCCCGGCCCTCAGAGTCGCCCATTCTTGAGTGAAAATCAGCCTCTTTCACCCCCGCAGGCACGACTCCGACAAGCCCGTCCCTGTGATGTGCTCAGCGTCGTCGTGTTCCTCTACGCTGATCTCTGTCTGCTTGCCTGCAAAACACCCGCCTGCCGAACGAATCCCATTTCCACCCGGGTTCTGTCAAGAACTTCAGGGCGAGGAGCAGGACTGGGCACGCTTATCCTTAGAGCAAACGCCCAGGCTGCCCCCTGGAGGCCTCTGTCTTTGGCATGGCCATGCTGTACCTCCCGCTCACAGCAGCAGGACCTAAGTCCGCCGCTGTGTGCCTGTCAGTGGCACCCGTGTGGATGTGGACCAGGATTCTCTTCCTAACAACACACCCCCGCCTTCCAGGCAGGCTGGTGGTCACTGAGGGCATGAAGCAGGTTGCAGGGCGCACACACAGCACCCACACTCAGAGGGGAGAACCACTGTCGGAGGGCAGAGCGAGACTGGTCAGGAGGAAGCTTCAGGGAAATCCGGCCGCCTCTTTCTTCCCAGGGAGAAGTCAGGCACGTGGGAAATTGCTCAGGTCCACGCAGAAAAGATGTGTGAATCATTTTCTACACGAATGTTCTCATGGCTTTTATGAGACCCTGAGATACTTGGAGACACTTGCAATATAAACTAAAATGAGCAGAAAGAAAATACAGACAGTGCACTGGGCAGAAGAGTCTCAGGGTGGAGCTGGAGAAGACTGGAGATGTGGGTAGGGAGGGGAAGCCCCCTGCAGCACCCTCGGACCAGCCTGGCTCAGGTCCCTGGGCGGCGCTGTCAGCTCATCAGGGACAGACTCCTCCGTGCAGTCCTGGTCTCTGCACCGTCCTTGCCCGAGGGCCTCGATACAGTGACCAGTGACCAGGGAACGGAAACTTCTGCTCCTCAGAGCCCGAGGCGGCGGCAGTCATGGCTGGTCAGCTGGCAGTGGCCACGCAGGTCGTCGGACCAGTGACCACGGGGGCGGCAGCTGGAGCCTTGCTGAGAAGCGGGTTGACGTTAGATCATGATCTAATAAAAGGAAGGAAGGTCTAATTGCTTCGCGCTGACCTGCAGCCCAGAAACTCGGCAGGAACAAGGAGGCAGGGGCCTCCTTCTGCGCGGACGGCCTCGCAGGATATAACGCGCCGCCGGCCGTGATCCGCGCATCGCCCACCTCCACCCCCGGCAGCTGCCTGCATTCCCACTCACCGCCCAGGCTTCCAGGGCGGTGGGCTGACGCCGCCCCGGCGACGACCTCCTGGAAAGCCGCCGGAGGCCCGCCTCCCTCCTCGGGCTCAGGGCTTATGGTCTGCCCTTGAATTCTCTGGGTTCTGGGGCGGGCTCCAGCCTACCTGCAGCCACCGAAACCCGCCACGATTCCATCAGACAGCTTTTTTCGCTTAATCAACTATAATGGAAAATCACAGATGCTAAAATCAGGGGCTAGCGAGGGCAGAGTGGAGAAGCCTTTATTCCATCCCTCCAAGTATTCTTTAATTGTGCCGCCTAGTGCCGCATAATCATTAGTGACAGCAGCTCGCTCCGCTGTTTCATGATCTTCTAAATCTGTTTTTTTTAAGACCCATGAACCATAACTGCATAACTGTCCATCCTGCGCAATCAGCATAGAAGCTGGTGTAGAAGAAAAACTCGGAATTGCAGGACACGGTCACCTGACTGACTGTGCTGACGGGTGGTAAACAAGCGATGTCTCTCACACAGATAGAAAGTCTCCTGTAAAAATCTTATCCTTCAAAAGTACAGCTTTGCACACCACAAAAATTTGATTGATTGCTCTGTTTTGAAAACTGTACACGTAACACATATTTTACATGGGCTATTTGATTTTTACTCTAAGAGACTGAGGTGGATAGGAACTTATGATCATTGCTATTTTATAGTTGAGAAAACAGATTGACGAAGACTAAATGTTCGTGTATTTTGAAGGACTCAACAGAGGGTACTGAGTTGGGAGTAACACCTGCTTGGCCCCCTCTGGGTTGATATGACGAAAATAGCATTGAATGAGTGGCTTGAGCTGTAAGCATTGATTTCTGTGTGTTTTGGAGTCCGGGAAGTCCAAAGATCAGCTTTGAGGTTCGCGGACTGGTGGGGAGCGCCCTCTCTTTCATAGAAGGGGCCTTGTTGGTCCTCACATGAGGGAAAGGACAATGTGAGCTGCTTTTATTTTAAGTAAGGAGACAAATTTCACTTCCTTACGCCCATCTATCAACACCATTACATCAGCAGTTAAGATTTCATCAAGAAGACATTCTTCTTATTCTCTTACCTGAGGCATCAGACTTGTATACATTTCCAACCAACTGAGAGGGTCAGAAGAAAAATGAAACTAGTGTTCCTTCACTCTTAACTCAGGATTTTTTATTTTCCTACCTTCGCCTCTCCCTCCCGGAGTCCTGGTCAGAGGCAGGGCAGGGGCTGGAGGGAGCACGCCGTGAAACCTGGCACAACCCACCCCGCTTCGACAGCTGCTCCTTCCTGTTGACAAGCCAGGAACATGTCTTGAGCTCTGCGCTGGAGAAAACTGGAGATTAAGGGATAGTGTGCCGCCTGCCTCCCAGGAGACCCCTGCTCATAATTTGTCTTTTGCATAAGAATTAAGTCCTGGTTCTCAGAGCCAGTGTAATATGTTTTATTTTTAAGAACCTTGAACTGGTATGCTTGCTTTGGCACCATATATACTTTAAAAAGGATCCTGAGATGAAAGAATTAGGCTACACTTGTCAGCTTTTGTTGTGACAAAATGTTTGAGGTAGTCGGCTGGCAAAGAGCAACGGTCGATGTTGGCCTGCGGTTCCAAAGGGGCAGTCCATGGCGGTACGCTTTGTGCCTTTGGCCAGTGGCAGCCCATGGCATCCTGGCAAGAGCACATGGCAGACAAGATACACACTTCCTGGGAGTTGGGAGGCAGAAGGGAAGGGTGGGGTCTCAAATCCTCCCAGGACACACCCCCAGTGACCACTTCTTCCAATGAGGCCCCACCCTTGAAGTATCCGTCACTTCCCAGAACTGTTCCAGACCACAGGGAACTTTTCAGATCCAAACTACAGTTCAGACCATGTAGGGTCAACAGCTAGGAAGGTAATTTAGCTAAAATTAAATGTCTCTCTTATGATGACACCTTTACTCACTGTTAATCCTCCTGCCTCTAAAAGATACTCAAGAACAACAGAAACAGTGTTTGAAATGTTTCTTTCCTAATGGTGTTTTGAAGATCTCAGTATGCTGAGTTACAGTACCAGAAACGGATATCTTTGAACCAAATTAATTCACACACACAGTAATAGCTTCCCCAGTAAAACTGTGCTCTGCCCTTGCATTTTACTGAATGCCCTTGCAAGAAACATCTGTTTGGAGAATTGGAAACTTGTGGTAACTGAAAATATTGTGGATATCAGATCTTTTATACCAGAACTCAGGGGATATAACTTTAATGAATCGATATAGAGAAAAAAAATCTCTTAAATAATTTGTTGGCCTCTGTGCAGGAGAAATAATAAATATAAAGCACAAGCAATTCAGGGAGGAATTCATTATTTGCTGCTCTGTGTTATGTTAGTATCAGTACAGTGCTGAGCTCTGAGAGTAATTTACACTTCCTCATCTGGTCTGATTGTTAGTATTTTCACCCAGACAAACCCTTATGATGTATATCTTGCATCATTTTTAAACACTTGTGTTAACAGTCGGGGTCCACAAGAGCCCTGAACCGACCGAGACCGGGAGCATGTTTGGCTGTCTGTGCAGCGCACAGGGAAGCGGGCCTGGAACACAAAGTAGGAGCTCTGGAGAGGAGGATGACGGGAAGCCGGCGGCTTCGCTCCCACCCTGGCCAGCGTCCAGGACGCGGCACCAGCGCAGCTGCTTGAGGTGAGCTGAGGTCCTGGGGGCAGTCATTGACCCTGGAGCACAAGCTGCTGACCAGCTGGGAATGGGCCACCGAGGAGGGATGGGCAACAGAGGAGCCAGTGAAATCCTCTTCGCATCCACCACTCCCCATGCCCTCCCCCGCCAAGCTCCCCGCTGTCGGGGGCTCTCCGACCCTGTGCACGCCCATCCTCAGGAACATGTCTTCCAAGCTACCTCTGAAACTCTGAACAGGTAAGACCCTGTTCAGAGTCAGTGCCCTACTTTATGCACAAAATTGTTCAAAGCAATACAAAGCCGGCCTCCATGCACCCAGACAGTTTGAATCTTAGTCATTTCCTCTAAATTAGGGTCTGCGTCTCATGTAGGTGATTAGAGATGACACGGGGCTTTCCTGGAGTGGCTTCTATCTAAAAGACATTTCTGCTCTGATGAGAACAGTGGTAGCTTGAGGGAAAAGAGCTATAAATGTATTTCTTTGCTAACTTTTCAGACATCGACTTAGACTGTTAAAAATATTGATTTTAAAATACTAATGCCACTGTATCATCGGTAATCAATACTAGAGGAGTTGACAAATTACTTGAAGGGCTTCCAGTTATTAATACCTCTATGCCATTGCTTCCAGTGAATTAATTATTTGGAAGGCAGCAAAATGTTATGGGAAGTAGCAATGACTTATGCTCAAGTAAAGGTATGAAATTATGGGTCCACTTCCTGTGGGATTTAAAAATTTCACTGAATGATTCATCATTTTTAATTCTTGCATTTCCATCAGTGTGATATAATGCACAATTAGCAGAATATGGTTCTGTACCTAGAAAGACTGAGCTTTGGCTGGCTTATGCTCTGGATAGTTCCAGCCAGATGTACCTATCAGGTGTCAAAACTATAAAATATTTAACAATCTGAAAGTGTTGAATAAGGGACACAATACTTCTACAGTTATCTGACATGTAGGAATCCTGCTACTGTTAAGTGTGGTTAAGGAATATTTCCAATGTGAGTTACTGTTACCTTACAAAGAAAATAAATGGTTATCATTTTGATGTTCTTTCATGTTGTATACTCTTGGTATACAAAGATTTCTTGGTTTTATATTATACATTCATTTCCTTGTACCATGTTATCCTATTGTCTTGTACTATCAGTAAAACATAACAATCTTTTTGGAAATTAAAGTGTGACAGGAATAAAAATCACTGGTGCTGTCCCCTTTAGGCATTTTCTTGCAAGACCTGGCTGGAATGTTTGTCTCCTCTGACATGCATAGTGAAACAGCCACCCATTTAGGTCATGGGCGAGGCTGGGGTCTTTGGGAGGTGAGTGGGTCATGCCGCTCCCTACAGACTCGGTCAGTCTCTGTAACATGAGGCCACCCCTCGTGCTCTCTCTTCCACAAGACCAGCCTCCTCTTGCACATTCAGCTGTCTGTGATGTTGTGGGCTTTTCGCCGAAGTCCTGTACTGTGCTCTTGGACTTCCTCAGGCTCCGGAATCCTCAGATAAATAAGATTCTTTTTCTCTATCGATTATTCTGGCTGAGGTATTCAACTATATCAACAGAAAATAGATTAAGGTACAGTGAAGGAAGAAACAGGAATAGATTGCGTTATCTTCATGAATTCCTGAGATAACTGAGCAAAAGAATGGAACCACTGACATGCAGGAATTGCTAGTGCCACAGCCAGGTGCAGGCATGAAACAGCCTGGCGTCCGGAGCCCATAGCCAGGGCTTGGCTGGCAGGGCGTGTCGGCAGACAAGACCCTCCATGCTGTTAGGGAGCAGGACAAGGTCAAACCCAGCCCATAATCAGGCATTATATCTTGAAACAGATACACTGCTCAAGCCCAAAACAAAACAGTGAATCCCCCATCCCGGCACATATGAGCTGGGTTTCTTTGTTTACTGTGACTTCAGCTTGGATCTACCCTCCTTCCTCCGCAGCGAGACACCTAATCCCAGAACTTTCTGATCATGTGCCACGTGTGTCATCCTCTTTCCTTAGAGACTCAAACACACCCAGCAGCCAAAATGCTACGGTAATGGCTTCTGCAGTCTTTCTTCTCTGGGACCCCCCTCTGGCTCCCTATGGTCAGTTTTTTGCCTCGTAAAGATTAATAAACCCAGTTAGCTGCACAGAAGGCCTCTCCCTGGTGGTCTTAGACCTGTGCATGTCAGGTTAGCATTGTGCGGATTTAGGCCACCCTCGCTGTTGTCTTTGTTGCTTTTTTTTTTTTTTTTTAATTTTTTAATCTTTATTGGTACATTACATATATGCATCATGATTGTACCCCATAATGGGGATTTGTACCAGTATAAGACACAACTTAATTCTCATTTTTTTCCATAGCCCTACCCACCCTACTGCCCCCCCATATACATAAAATTTATTTCCTTACTTTTTTGTTGCAATCACATCACTTTTCCCCCTTCACCCTATTTTACATTGAGTATTTTCTATTTCAAAATATATAACATACAATTCTAGGACTCATTTACATCTTTATTTTCTCATACCAGAGAAAAGATGCGATATGTACCTATCTGTGCCCTATTTATTTCACTTATGAGGATATCCTGAAGGTATGTCCATTTAAGTAGAAATGATTCAAACTTATCATTTTTTATGGCAGAGTAATACTCCATTCTGTAGAAGAACCACAGCTTTCTTATCCAGTCTCCAGTTGATGGACTCTTGGGTTGTTTCCAAGATGTAGCAATCACAAATTGGGCTGCTATATACATGGGGGCACATATGTCACTGTGATATGAGTCTTTTAATTCTTGTGTGTATATACCTAGCAGGGCAATGGCCGGGTCAAATGGGACCTCCAATCCTAGCTTTTTGAGGAATCAGCAATCGTCTTATTTTTCATTTGACACTCTAAAGTCTGAACCATCAAGTCTTTTGAAGTGTGGTAACAGAATCTAAACACCTCATCCTTCTACATGACACATGCTCCTCCCCAAACCCGGCAATAAGATGGTTATGACACATTGTCATGGATTTCCACGGACATTTTTACCGTAGATGGAATGGTAGAAAAGTTCAAATTGGAGAGGGAAGTTAAATGGGGGACGGAAAAGCAAGTGATAGAGGGAACTGGAGGAGAAATAAGGAAAGAATAACATGGAACAAGGAAGGAGCTATTGTAGTTTAGCTCTAAAATGTCCCTCAAAGGCCTGCTGTGTATGGAGGGCGATGGACCACGGGGGGGGGGCCTGGCCCGGGCAGGACCAATCTTGGGCGGAGTCTTACGGAGGCGGGGCCGGATGGGGCGTGGCCTGGATGGGGGCAGAGTCTAATGGAGGCGGGGCCTTCCAGAGTCGGCACTTGGCCAGAGGGGCCCCGGGAGTGTGACCTGGAGGGTGTGTCTGGTCCCAGCTCCTCCTTTCTCTGCTCCGTGGCTGCCGTGGGTGGAGCAGCCTTTCACACACCACATCCCTCTGCCATCCTGTTCCTGCCCCGGAGTCAGCCGACCATGGACTGGAACCGTGAGCCAAGATCGCTGGCTCTTCCTTTAAGCTGCGGGTGACAGGCGTTTTCTCTTGCTGACCAGAAAGTGAGCAGGATGGAGGCCTGGCCCAGGATGACAGGCTGCATGTGTCTTTCTTTCCCAATCCCATAAGTCACCAGAGGGATGGAAAGGTCCGTGCACAACTGCAGAAGGAAGAGCCTGCCGTCGGGGGGTGGGGGGGAGCTCGATCCTGCCTCCAAAATGCAGCAGCAGACCCCTCCTGCCGGGGGGAGGCGGGGCCGAGCTCCCTGGCTCGGCTCCGTCCCTGCTAACTTCTTCCTGACTCCCTCTGGATGTTTTTCTCTCCAGACTCCAGCTGTTTGTCCGCCCAAGGGCAAAGGAGAGAGGAAAACTCCAAAATGAGCGAGAGCCAGGATGAGGTCGCGCTGCGGGGCCACCCCGCAGGTCTCCGCGTGCTCTGTCCAGCCCTGCTCCCCCTCAGCCGAGCTGACCAGGCTTCCTGACAATCGCCGTGGTGGATACACTGAGAATAGGCCTCAGTACTGAGTTCTCTTTGTTTAATGAATTATCTAAACGGTGTTTGGACTCTATCTTTCCTGCTTCTTTCTCTGATTTAGAACTTAACCCCAAGTAAAATATGTATGTCCTGCTCTATTTCCCCCATAAAACAGTACCTGCGTGTTGCAGGAAAAGTGTCTTGATGTTGAGATTACAAGGGCTGAAGTAGCTGAGAAAACCTCTGTTGATAACTGGATGACATAATTGAAAAGAAATGCTAATAAAATAGAAACAATTTTTATTTGACTCTAATCTTTATTAGTGTATATATAAACATATATTTTTTGGTACTGAGGATTAAACTCAGGACCTTGCGTTTGCAGGGCAGGGGCTCAATCCACTGGGCTGTGTCCTCAGCATATTAGTACCTGCTTGGAGTTAATAGTCATCGCATTCTTTGTGGGGGTTTAAATGCATGGAATTTGTCTTGATCTTTTTTGTGGTCTCGGACCCTGTGCTTCTGAGGAAGGCCCGGTGCCACTTAGGCCCTCGGCCCACTTTAATCCTGAGACCAGTCCCTGTCCCACCTGTCTCTTCCCCCCTGCTCCCTCCATTTCCTGGTCAGATTCCTTGTTGTAAAAAGCTTATCTTCCTGTTTTCTGTTGTCATTTGTTTTGTTCTATAATTCATTTATGTCTTGGGTCTCTCATATGAGAGAAATCATTGTGATATTTAGGCTGTCAGATTTATTTTACTTAACAGTACAGTCTCAAAGTGTAGACATGATTCTACAGATGTCTCAAGGTCATCCTTCTTGTGGTAACGTACTACTCCACTGTGTGAATATGCTGTATGTTCTTGATCGCTTTGTTGTGGAGGGACACAGACGCTGCTTCCAGGACTGAACTATGACGAGCTCTGCTGCTGTGGATATGGGTGTGCACGGCTCGCTGGGGTAAGAAGCCTCTAACCAGCAGATGCTGAGTCAGGTGCTTTGCTTATGGGAGTAAAGAGCCAAGATCCATTTAGTTACTTTGAGAGGATTTTAACAAATAAAAGCACAGGTTAAGTTAATGGCAGTATCAAATAACAGTAAGAAAGGCAAAAAGCCACTACACATGGAAGTGAGAGGAACAGTCAGCCATGCATTACTGGGAGAATGGGTTTCAGAAAACAGGTTTCAAATAAAAATGAACTGGGCCTTAGGGTGAAAATGATCACGTATGCATTTCTAGGTTACCGAAGTAAAACATAGTATGGATTTGTCAAATACCAAAACATTTGTATCAAGTCAAAGGAACCTTTAGTGTAGCGAATCCCACAACTCGAGATGCAGAGTTCATAACACCAGAGCAACTGTGCTCCCCGCCCCGCACCCCACCCTGTAAAACGTGTTTCCTCAAGCAGCCGTTCACGTGGCCTCTCTCAGCCTCAGCTCTTGCACCTACAGAACAGAGAGAATCCCTGCGCGCTGCACTAGCCCTTCCGGGTGAAACCGAGCAGGGTGGGAGATCTGAGCGCTTGGTCCAACACTGCGCTCGCTCGCGGATCTCAGCACCTCCATATTCGCCATCCGCGCTTCTGCCCCAGAACGATTCAAGGAGAAATGCGTCCTTCTAGGTGCGCAGGAGAAAGCAGCATCATACATGGGAAACTGGCAAGAAGTAAGACCAATTCCAAGCACCAGTGTCCTTTCTTGTGCTCCTCGCCAGCCAAACAGAATGCTCCTGGCTGTATCAGTATACCGAGGCCAAGGAAAATGGAGCCCCAGCTGTGGCCCTTAGTGCCTGCTGGCTTGAGCCTGGATCTTGACCTCCAGCGGGAACTCCCAAGCTTTGTGTGTGGCACCAGCTCGCACATCAGGAGACTTTGCTGCCGGCCAGGCTTGCTTGTCTCTCACCTTCTGGGCCTTGTGCAAGGGCCTTTCCTTGACTGTGGTCGCATACCTTGGAGTTACACACATCGGGTCACATCAGTTAATGTCAGTTTCACAGTTGGGTCCAGCAGCCACTTTGGTATCATCGGAGCCCACGTGGCGGGGTTCAGGAACACAAGGCACACATGGGAACTTGGGGAAGCCTTTCTCCTCTCCCAGCTGGGGTCAGCCTCCCCTTCTTCATTCCCTTTGTCCCTTTGTAAGAACTGGGTCTTTCCAGAAAGGCTCAGAACAATGCCAGCATTCTGAGAAGAGATCCTCCAGCCTCCACTCCTGCAGGCTGAGGGCTCCTCTCCTTCTGAGATCAATCACCCTGTGTAAGAGTGGCCACCAAGACTTGGAGGGCACCATTCTTTTCTCCTACTGAGATCGCTGCCTCTCCTGGAGGAGGTGTTAAGAGCACTGTGTGAGTCTGGGGCTGGGTGTGCAGGTGGAGAGGGCCGCAGAGCGGCCACTGCATTCACATGTAAATACTTCAGGGAGAGAATGCACCTCGAATGCTGTGCCAGCGTGGGTCACCAGACACATGTGTAAATAAGATTTACAGTAAAAATATGTAAATTTGTATTATCCTTAGAAAACACCCAACTTTCCCACTAAAATTTGAAAATATTTAACTCTGGGAGGCATTATTTGCAATATTGGGAGTAAGGAAGTCTAACACATGTACCAAGATAAGGGATTGGGTGAATGTGTTATAGTACATAAATTTGATATAATACTGTAGAATAATGACACTAAGATATTGTGAAGCTATTAGGTAGTATAGGATTGTACAACAGCAGGAAACTGTTCCTGTTCCTCTGAATAAAACAAAATAAAATTTAGGTCATAACTTCGATTATGTTCAAAGTGCATGCACACAATTATTTAAAAGCCTAAGGATATTTCTCCTGTATTGTCTTCTTTATTACTATTGGAATATTACTCATGTAATTAATCAAAGTTGGATGAAAATGATGTTGGTTTCAGGCTGCTGGATGTAGATGTGCGTTAACCTATGTTGGGGTCACACTCTCATCTGCCAATGATAAGTTGAAAATATCTGATACCAGACACTTAGTTAATCCATTGAGTGTCACCGTGCAGCAATACTGCAAAGTGCTGGTGGTTTCTCTCACAACCGCAGGGCTGCCTGGGGCAGACTCCTGCCACCTCCTGGGATGGAGACAGGATTGTTAACTAGAAAATGACCAAGATTTGAAGTGCAGTTTCTCTTGAGTGCATATTGCTTTGCCCCGTTTTCCAGTCACAAAATTGTATACCAAACCGTTGTATGCTGGAGACTCACTGTATTTATTTTGTTAAAATAATAGAGGAGTTTTTCAAGGTGCAGGAAGACTTCAGTCACAGAAATCAATTTTCCAGACTTCAAAATTTGAAAGCCCTGGAGATATTTAACTTTGCTTGCTTCTCTAGGAAATATTTCAAAGGATGTTATTCATTTTATTACTGATACCTGGAAATGCACCAGGCCGTTTGTGCTTCTTGTCTTGACTTGGTTTCCCTGATAATTCTTCCCAATAACTACCCAACTGTAAGTGGTACTTGTGAGCATTTCAGTATAATTTATCTTATGTTGAAATGACAAACTTCTTTCTAGTACTTACAATGTTCATTTCCTTATTTCTAAAACTTGAATTTTAATTCAAAGCTGATGAGAGAGGCCGCCTAGAGGCCACTCAGCATTGCACGGAAGGGAAGGAGCAGTAAAATAATCCTTGAATGATGTGTATACATCCAGGAAGTTGTCAATAATTTCAAGACTGCATCGAGCACTGAGAATATCCCTGCATTCAATTATTATGTGAATAGAAAAGCAGTTTCTAAGGTAGATCCACACGAAGTCCAGATTAAGTCCTTATTATTGTAAACTTATGCTGTGTCCACTGATGTGTCTTCAACCCCACACTTGTAACAGTGGCTCCCATGCAGGGCAAGGCCATGATGAGCGGTGGGCTGGGGCATCTGGAGCCCCCTTGTGGCGACATTTCTGAGGATAAGATCCCTTCTCACCTCTGCAGGCTGTGGACTGTGAGTTTGTCTAGGCCGCCTCATGCAGGAGCCTGAGTCCCAGCAGGTGGAAGCTGAAGTCTTGCTCCTAACTCTCAAGTAGTCTCTGCTCTTTACAGAATGTGGGGCTCCATGAATAAGTTTGACTGGATGGGCTATGATAATGCTAAAGCTGGTGGCTCTGGCTAGCACTCCTACTGAGCATCTTGCTGTAATAAGAAAATGATCAAACAAGACCATGCCTAAGTGGAAGTACTAGAAATAGCCTGAATGCTAGCTTTCAAAAAGTAGACTATGAGCATTTCTGACAACAGGAGGGAGGTTGCAATCAGAACTCTGGGGATGGAATAGGAACGATTCCCTGTATACAGTGCTCTTTGACAGCTATTAACTAAACTGGGGATTTTTTTTTTTTTGTAACTGAGGACTGGATGTTTTGGTGGAAGATCGAATATTGCTAGAGACTCTTGAACTCTGAACACACCCAACACATGAGCTGCAAATCTGAGCAACTCTTTGTACATCCACACCTCTGATCGTTTTCTAATCCCCATAAATGTATGCACAGCCCACATGTGTGTTATATTGAAATAAAGGTGTGTGGTCTGCTTCTGAATACTTAGTAGACGTGTTTCTCCCTGCATGATCTCAATCAGCAAATATGAAAAGCACAGCTGGCCCTCCAGGAGCCCTCCAGTGTGCTGTGAGGTTGGCTGGGCCACGGTGTACGAGTCTGAGCACCGGCTCTCAGATTCTCAGGGAAACAAGCAGGGCTGATGGGTCTGCTGTCCCCTGATCCCCAGATGCCCACCAGGCCCATCTGCCTTTCCTCCTTCTCCAGCTCCCTTTGTGTGGAGATCAGAGGATGGTACTGTGGGAAAACACCCCCAACTCTCAGTGTTAAACAGCCCAGATTTCTTTCTTACTTATACTTCATGTCTCTCTCATGTAGCCAGCAGAATCTGCTCATCGGCTCACTCAGCTTCTTGGCTGACAGCTCAGGGACTGTCTTGTAGAAGGACAGTCTTTGAGCTCAAGCGAAGGAGCTCTCAAGCCAGAGGACATTGTGGAGTTATTGGCCAGGATGTGCGCTTAGCTCCTGCCTGGCACTGCAAGGCAGCTCTGAGGTAGTTCCCACCCAGGGACCAAAACACACAGACCAGGAAGACTTGGTGAGAATCCTACATTTTGGAAGACTAGTTTTTATCTAACTAAAAGCTTAGGAGGACCTTTACTGCATGGAGATCATTGAGGTAAAAGTCCTGATGCTTAGGATGAGGAACGATGCCTATGTAGAGCGAGTGAGCCCGTGATGGACAGCCAGATGGCCCCAATCATGTCCTGCGGGAGGCTTGGTGGCCAGATCCCTCATTAGGTAAGATAATGATCTAATTAGAGCTGGAGCAGAGACCATCTGTGATGCCTAATCAATGCCTCCAGGATGTGGATGAACAGCCATTGATTTCTAGGGGAGAAAGCAGCAGTCGCCAAGTGCATATCCACCCTTGACGGGGCTCCCACTGGGCCAGCGTGAGGTGAAGGCAGTTGGACTCCTCAGCTCTCTGCAGGAGAGGAGACAAGGACAAAGGCAACAGGGGCGGTGGAAGCCCTGCAGCTGAGGAATGATCGCTGCGTGGGAGGCGGGGGGTCTCAGGGCTGCTCCTGTGGTATCATCCAAGGTTCCGGGTTCTCTATTTCTTGATGGTTTGAGACAAACTGTGACTGGGACAAAACACAAGAATGCTGTCCAAAATTAAATTACAGGTGCCGAGGTTGAGTCACATTTAGGGACGCAGACTGGAGTGAAGCTCCTCTCATAGACTGGTGCTTATTTGCTTTTATGACAAGCAGTTGTAATGTAATTGCTCAGGAGCTCAGCATGATTTGGAAAATTATGTTCCCCTTTACAATGGAGGACAGGAAGAGCAGGGTACAGATAATTTTAAGGGAAACAGCAAATACTCTTGAGGAAGTCAGTGCACTGGAGAAACACAAGGACTCGAGACAAAGACATGTGTGTAAACGGACTCTCGGGAGGTGGCACACGGGGCTCTGCAGCCCCACTGAGACGCAGGTCCTTGCTCCTGAGATGTGATGCCGATTCTGAAGGCTGAGGGGGGCCACAGAGGCCAGTGGTGTCCTCCTTGGTCAGCACAGAGCCCACAGTGGAGGGGTCGCTGGAGGAAAGATGTCCTTCTATGCAGAGATCAGCCCACCAGGCTGTCCACACAGCAGGCGCCATGTTTTGGGGTGACAGCCCCTGGATTTCTTCATAGGCAATGATGCAATGATGTTCTTGAGGTCCCCGGTGACACTCTAGGGCCCCCAGAATACCCACCGCAAGCTGTGTGTCCTCATGTTGTGAGCCAAGTTTCTGTCTTTTGTTTTGCCTTGTCTGTGGCAGAAAGGAAAAGAAAAGGTAGCCTGCGTGACCACAGTGGCGACACCTGTCAGAGTCCTCCTGCTCTTCCTTCTCCTCAGGATTCGGACCCTGAACAACCGGGCTGTCTGGAAAACAGCCGGTGTCAAGTTCGCCGAGGTTTGAGAGAGAATGAGAAGAGCGCTATTAAGAGAAATAAGCACGACACGAGACCTACCACCTTGTCTGTCCCCGTGAGTCTCCCGTTATCACACATACAGGTCCACACACAGGTCCACACACGTACACACATATATACACAATGGCAGGAACAAAGCAGAATCACGATCCCATCCAAGGCTGGCCTGCGCCGGGGGAGGTGGGCAGAGGCCTGCTGGACCAGACCAGTGCTTCTTGTACGCCACATAGTGAAATGACACACCAAAACCCATTTATGCCTAAAATGTATGCGCTACTCAGAGCATTTTTGAAACGCAGACATTCAGACAGATAATGCACAGAAACTGAGAGTGGGTACAGTGTGATTAGTAGTCTTAATTTAGTGACCTTACATGAAAAACTTTATTATCATAACCTGTGCAGGTCAGGTTTTTTTTTTTTGTTCAGGCTTCGCTAGAGAAAGAATCAACAGGAAAAAAAATGTTTATGCAAGAGTAGGCAGTTCGAGGTCAGAGGCTGCAGAGCCCACGGTGGGTGCTGGCACACAGGACACCGAGGACCTGAGGGCTACTCAGCCCAGGACGCTGGACACGCGGAGCAACAGGGACCCAGGGCGCAGCACCGTCCAAGCTGAAGGCCCAGAAGCTCCCTGGAGAGTCGTCAATGTGAGTCTACGGTGAGACCTACAGAGCAGCAAAAATTCCAACAGAATAGACCTTTTCATTCCTGTAGTCCATGAGCAATTGGTTGGTGCTTCCCATGGTCTGGCAGGCCTTCCCCTGGGTTTGCTGGCATAAGTGCCAGTCATCTCTGGGCCTGCCCATAGCACGCCCCGGTGAGCTCTACGCCCACGCCCCCTCAGCAACTCTCGGCTCTCGGAGGGAGAGTCCTTCCTGCCTCCCAGTTCCCGCAGCCTCCGTGTCCTTGACATGACCTCCTCCCGGCTCCAACGCAGTATGGCCTTGGGTCTGTCCCTCCTGGCCTATCTTGGGAGGCCTGGGTCCTATCCCACTAGACAGCCGAGGAGCCGAGCCCCTGACCCCGAGCAGGTGCCGGCAGTCTCGGCGGGTGCGGTGGGGGTGGCACTGCCCAGGCCATAGTGTGAGTAAGTCAGCGCCGGGCAGGCAGCGGGGGCTCTTCACTTTCCTCAGCTCATCCCGCCACTACTCCCGACTTTAGCGGAAGGGCTACTTCACTTATCTGAGGTGCACTGTGCTTCCTTTGTTCAGTGCTAAACACAGAAGATACACACAACCTCCTTCAGTGGCCAGAGAAAACATTATGCTCACCCAGGCTTACCCACGTCTGACAAGTGACGTGCTCCGTGGACACCACCAGACACCGGAACCGTGCATTAGACAGATATATTCAGTGTCTGACCATCCCTGAAAAAGAAGTAGATGATTGCGGGCCTTTCCTGCTGGCGTTTAGTGTTTGCAGTGTCTGTTCATGAACAGCGACATTACACTAAACAACAGAATCATTAGCAAACTTTTTAACAGGCTGCATTGTCGGCGCCCTGGTTAATGCTGCCGGCTTGACGAATGCGCATCATTACTTAGTTTAAGCCCCAGCTCTGGGGAGATGACTCCATTGACTAAGAACGTGAAGCATTTTACATAGAAAGTGTCCTGTAGACAAATGACTCCTTTTAATCAGAGGACTGAGTGGCCATCGAACCCTCAGTGAGGTCTGGGGGGGCTGGAACAGCCCCTTCGTGGTCGTCTCTCGGAGCACCAGGACATTAACTGGCTTCGCGGCAGCCCTGGCGTCTTTCCAGTTCACTTCCGTGTGAGAGGTGCTAGTGCAAAGGGTTGCAGCGCACTTCGGGCTTAAAAAACAGCGCTAGTAACAGCGAAGCAGCAAATTAAAGTCTCACGTTCACGACAGTCTTAATACTGGGAACCCAAGAGGAAAAGTCGTGCGCCTGCTTGTGGGGGAATCAGCTCGGATAGGAACGCCGCGTTCCGTGGGCCCTGGATTGCACCGTTAATGTGACGGATGAAGACTAGGGCCTAAGGGTTCAGAGCAGCCCAGCGTACCAGTACCAGACCCTCCGTGTGTGTGAGCCAGTGAGAAAGACAGCCAAGACCTCACAGAGCTTCATTCGCTGGCGCCATGAAAATGTAACCAATGAAAACCTAGTTGTGTCTTCAGAGGGGCGGGGTCCGAGTACCCAAACATTTACTAATTCATTCAGGAAAGCAATGAGCGACCATAGGTCGCAGTCAGGACTTTGGAAATAGGAATCAAACACCTAACACTTTAAAGACTAGAAAATGAAACAAATACAGTTCAGAGTTTCTCAAATTTTTTTCTTAAATTTGGTTTACTTTGATCCCAAAGTAGAAATTTGTGAGTGATGAGGTCGTAGATCACTTTTATTACATGTTGGCTGGATTCATTTACAAGGATAGAATGTATTATGTGTGAAAATTTCAAATTTTAACTGTGACAAGGCTTTAAACAAGAATAAAATTCTTTGGTTTGGAGGTTAAAGAAAATCTGCTATTTTTTTCTTCTGTTGCAGGAAAAAAAAAATCATAATCTCCTGTAACCACAGACATTGATATCTCATGTTCATTTAGGGATTTAAATATTTTTTTTTTTTTTTTTTAGGTTTTTTGAGACGGGTCTCACTTTGTGGTTCAGGCTGGCCCTGAGCTCAGCTTCAAACTCACATCACACCAATCCTCCTGCCTCTGCCTCCCGAGTGCTGGGATGACAGGCGTGAGCCACCACGCCCGGCACTGTGGTGTGTGGTACTGGTTGCTGCTGGGCATGAGTTTCCATGCCCAGTATTGTATGTGATTACCGGGGATCGAACCCAGGTCCTTGCGCTTGCAAGACAGGCGCTGGAACCACTGAGCTAACTCCCCGGCCCGGGATTTAAAATTTTAATGGTATAGTTTATGTTCCTTTAAATTGGAAATTAAGCTGCATGTATTGATAGTGCACAAGCGATGCCTTGATGCTGTGTTCTCCAAAGAGGCAGCTGACATATATCTGAACTGAAACAGTATTTTTGGTGCAAACAATTAAAATATATTAGCGTCTTTAAGAATACAGCCTGTTGGTACTAACCCTGGGCTGCATGCTGCCTGATAGGGCTTTTGAGCCTTCTCCTTTTGTCAGACTCAGATTTTCTAACATTGACCAATCTCTCCCTAACCTTGAGCCTGACACCTGCAGCTGTGCAGACTCCCACTCAGGCTGCTGCCCTAAGTTTAGAGATTTCAGCCGTCCCAGCTCAGTGACGTGGCACCGTGTTCGCCTTCCTGGGCCTGGCTCCTTTTACTTAACACGCTGCCTTGGAGTTGTCCTCGTGCCTGGAGTCCTGGCACAGATCGCAGGTTGCTCCCCTCAGGGGCACACACTGTCCCCCCGCTGCACCCCTGCAGCACATTGCACCATTTGTCCCTTCATGAGCACTCAGCAGACTCCATTCTCTTGATGACTGTAAATAATGCTGCAATAAGTATAAAAGCACAAATGCTCCTTCAGTGCACTACTCTCGTTTCTTTGGGGGTGGGTAGCTGTACACCTAGAAGTGGAATTGCTTGAATATGCATTAATTCCATTTTGTTTATTTATTTGTGGTCCTATCCTTGAACCCAGGACTATTACACTGACCTACCTCCCCAGCTCTTTTTTATTTTGAGATAATGTCTCACTAAGTTATTATGCTGGTCAGGCTGTTTGCAGATTTGCTGTTTTCCTGCCTCAGCCTCCCAGAGTGCAGGAATTACAGCTATCTGCTACTATTCTTAATATTATGGCAGGCTGCCACCCACACTGTTTCCTAATGCCTCTAATAATTCACATTTTTCTCAGTGTAGAGGCTTCCTGTCTTCCCATCCTTGCCCACTTCTCTTCTGTCTTTGTCTTCAGGTAGCAGCTGTTCCCTGCACTGTGAAGTGACATCTAACGCTGGTCTTGACTTATCTTTTCCTGATGATAAGGGATATTGAGCATTTTTTTCTCATACTTCTTGGGCTTTGCTAAATCTTTTTCTGAAAAATGCTTATTAAGACTTGTTCATTTTTCATTGAGTTATTTATTTTAAGCAATCTCATTGCTTTATTTTTGCTTTTCATGTTTATGCTTCTGAGTTCATACAAAAAGAAAACCATTGTCCAGACCTGTGTCATGCGGGCCTTTCTTTTTTTCTCCTGGCAGTTTTGCAGTTTCTGGTCTCATATTGAAGCCGTTAATCCCTTCCCTTCTGTCTCTGCATACGGTGTGAGGTGAGGCTTTATTCTTCCTCCCCTCCATGTGGATGTCCAGTGGCCCCAAAGTTATTTATGGAACAAATTGTTCTTTTCTTTCCTGTGTTCACAACACTGTTGCCGCAAGCTACATGGCTGCTAAGTGTGCGGATTTATTTTCTATGCTCTTTTATTTGTCTAAATGTCTGTTTTGCTGTCAGCACCAAGTGATATTGATTGCTGCAGATCTGCGGTGTATTTTGAAGTGAAATGCTGTGATCCTTCCAGCTCCGTTTGTTTTGCTAACGATGGCTCAGGTCAGTGATGGAGAAGCTACAGCGCAAGTGGCTGTTTATTCCAGGTGCAGCTGTCTGTTTGCATCATCAATGATTCTGAACAGTTCACCATCACTGATATAGAAGTTTGAGCCACTAAAGATTATGGTCTCTAATGTATCCATTTACTTAAAAATGCCTCAAGTTTATCCATCTTTCTGGAGTAATGTTGCCTCAAATGAAGATACCACATTTTCATTATCCATTCATCTGTGGATGGACACATAGGCTGTTTTCAAGGTTGAGTTATTATGAGTTGTGCTGCTATAAACATGGGTATGCACGAACCACTGTGCTAGAATGCTTTTAATGCTTCAGGAAGACACCTCCAAGGGCATACATGGATCCAATAAACCTCTAGCTTTAGCTTTTTGAGGAATCTCTTACTCATTCCAACAGTGGTTGCCCCAACTTACCCTCCCGCAGCAGCGGGGGATGGCTCTGCTCTCCTGGCATCCTTGTCAGTATTTGTCATTGGTTCATTTCTTGATAGCAGCCACACGCAGTTAAAGGTCACATTATTTCTCTTGTGTGAAAAACCCAAAGTGTAGATGCAGAGTGAAATGGAGGACAGGGTTTGGGAGGAGGGAACAAGTGAGTAGGGAGAGGCCAGTGAAGGAAGGAGAAAGAGAACAGAACGAGAAAATGGAACAGCGCCCTTGTAAACAGATGGTTGACGGGAAGGGCAGGGATGGGGGAGAGAAAAGGAGAAGCGAGACGATCGTGTACAGTCAGATTCCCCATGATGACTACTATGTACGGCAAACAGGCGCTATTAAAACATAATTTAAAAAGTTCAAGCCACCTTAAGGAATTTGGACTCGGGCCTCAGGCAAGGCAGGAGGGTGGGGCAGGAGGACGTGGTCTGCATCTGGGGCTGCGGCGCTGGTGCCCTAGAGATCCGGGTGTAGACACGAGGCCGTCCAGGCTGTGGGCGGGCACTGGACGCTGGCCGGACCTCGTGGAGCTCCGTGAGCGTCTGAAGTCGCAGAGGAAAAGCAGCTGGCAGGCGAGCTGCACGCAGGAGCAGCGAAGCAGAGCTTGCTGAACGTGGGAAGGCGGGACGGAGGGACCGGAGAGCGTGGGACCCCAGGGCCCTGGCAGCTCTCAGGAGCGGGGCTGCGCTCCAGCAGTGGGCACGCTGTCTCTCAGGGACACAAATGCCGTTTGCCCCAAAGGTAAGCGTCTGTCGCCGTGTTTCCACAATCGCAATGGCCCACACATCCTGCCTGGAGGGCTGGTGCTGGGAGCCCCGTGGACACCAAAGCTCACCGATGCATGAGTCCCTTACAAATGATTTCTTTTTGTGTGTAAACTATGCACTTCCTCCTGTACACCTACAGCATTTGTTTATAAATGCTAATGTGATGTAAATATTATGTAAAATAGTTGCTAAACAATACTGCTTGGTAATAATGACCAGACCCAAAAGTCTTTCCTTGCTCTGGACAGATAGAAGTTTTTGATCTGTGGAAGGGGAACCCACAGGTGCGGAAACGGACGCCTGACAGTGGGGACACAGTGCGTCTCAGAAACAGTCCAAGCAGTGTGACAGATACCAGTGCCTCGCTGGGAAGACAGTGTTCAGGTCAATACGAATTTTCAGTGTTGCTTCTTAACTTGTACTTCCATATTTCGGAAATGGTATAAAATCCCTGAAGGATTTTTAGGATGTACGTGAGGGCAAAATTACATGGAAGAGGCTCTTGATTGTCCTTGGTGCCTGCAGAAGTGTGCGTGTACTTTTCTAATGCAGCACTGGGTCATGTAACAGTCACTCCGAAGGCTTTGGACTGAGAGAAGCAGTAATGGTGATGATGCCTGAAGATGACAGAAGAATGGAATGCGTGTTCATAGAGTTATACCACATTTTAAACAATGTCATTTCTTATTTTCTGCATTTTTGAGCTACATAAAAAGTATAAACTTCTTGAGCTGCATAACAAATATAAACCAAGACCAATTTTAATTCCATCTGAAGTTCTTGGTGCTGGAGCTACCAGAGTAGAAGCAAAGCCAATGTCGTATGGAACCCAGTCATTCTTTTGATGTAGAGAAGAATGCTTAGGCTTCGCATCCAGACCATTGATGTTTTAAAAAATGGTTTTATACCTTCTACAGAGGAGTGTTAATTTATGGGCTAGTTGGAGGTTGAGCATAACACGTCTTCTGTATCGTACATACCAGAAGCACAGATTTACTGTAATGAAGTTTCCTCATGCGTTGACGCTCTGGTCGTCGTTCTGCACACATCATAACCTTTTCTGAACCCTCTCTCTTGTGCAGGGGATAGCCAAGGGGGTGGAATCTCAGAGAGCTCAGAGATTCCCTAAAGGTCTAGGCTCACACAGGTGGTGCTTAAAGCATTGTGTCTGGACGCTGTGATTATGTTGAACATGAGTTTCCATGATGTGGGTCACCAACATGATAAAGCTTTGACTAAAGTTACTCATGTGAGAACTCTGACCATGGTCTAGTCTATAGCTTGGCAGTAGAGTCGTTAGCCTGTCTGTCTGGGGCCTCAGTTCAAATACCTGGCACCACCATAACACAAATAAATAAGATTTTTAAGCATGAAAGAAGATATATTTACTGATGTTAAAATTCTAAATCTGTGCCAAGTCTCCTATTTGTTGAAATACTGAATGAACATAACTGCTTTTTTGGCAAATGATTTTAAATTTGTTTTGTTTGTGTGTGTGTGTGTGTGTGTGTGTGTGTGTGTGTGAGAGAGAGAGAGAGAGAGAGAGAGAGAGAGAGAGACAGGACTCACACCCAGAGGTTCATGTATGTGAAGGACACACTGTCACTGGGCTACATCCCAGCCTGATTCAGAATCTTGACTTTGGTCATTTTTATTAAAATATTTTAAAGGTCCTCTCTGAAATAACTTCTTTTGTTCTAAATATAAATAAATGATGATTATATAATTGGGGAGTTGGTATAGCAAATTCTCCCACAAAGTTGTTAAGAGGTCAATATATGTCTCAATGTAAAGAAAGAACAGGAGCAACTTCAAAGAAAAAGACAGTCCTTACTCTACCCAAAGCTCGCAATTTATCAAGTGGACCCACAGGTACACGGACCATATGTGCAGAAGCAAATGCAAATGGTGTCTGTTTGCAGGCAGCAAAGACTAACACTCTCTGGATTATTAAAGCACCAGTTATCATATGGCAAATCAGCAGATTTCACAGCGCAAAGTCAAGTAGCTTGTGGATTTTCCTTCTCATGGACGAACTGGCCTGAACCTGCATTTGTTTTATTCAGGATGCTCCTGTCCCTTGGGAGAGGAGATCCAGTGAGTGGCACTGGGGTCTTGGCTTGGGCAGAGCAGACCAGTGAGAATGAGGGTCCAGCAGACAAGGAAACCACCACGAGGAAGAAAAGTCAAAAGGAAGCTGAGATATTTTCCCAGGAAAAACATTCAATAGCAGCGACACAGATTTCCAGCATGAGTTCCGTTCTGTACTGAGCTGAGAGTTCTAGTTCTACGTTTTCATCTCTATGTCCATATCCCACAGGTTCATGAGGAGCAAAGTTAAGCCTAGTTCTTCCCATTGTTTACTTTTATAACTGCTTGAATCAATTATTCATTTTTCAGGTTGAAAAACAATTGAAATGAACACAGAAATCTGACTTCCACCTAGAGCTCATATTCTTGGAGCGACGGTAAGGCAAATAATAAAATGTTGAGCGCAGGGGTAAAGGGACGTCCGGGATCAGGAATTGGGGAGGAGAGGCTGTTTCCGTGGCTGGTCAGGAGACCTGCAGGATGGGGTCATTCCTGGTGACAGCAATTCAGGAACCAGGACCCAGGTAAGGAACACTTTGGGTGAGAGGCCTTCAACCAGGGGCAGGCTTTTTGCTGGGATGGGAATTCCTAGGAAATTTCTGCCTTTGGAAAGAAAATTAGACATCAAGGATCCTTTAGTGTCTGATAAACTCAAGAGTTTTGCTTATAAGGTAGAAAAACATTGGACCCATGATAGAAAATGTTTCATGTTTCATAAATGGAAGGTGGTGTAGGAGGACATTATGTGGGTCAGGAAGTAGTGCAGTCCAGAGAGAGAGAGGCAGGAAGAGTTGTGTGGGAAGTGAGGGAGAATCTAGATTCTGGCTACTCCGGCCAGATATTAAACCTCTGGGGACATGGACAGAGGCGGGGAGGATGGTGTCGCGCTGCAGATGCTCTGGGAGCAATGGCAGCTTCTCCCCGCAGACATAAAGGAGCTATGCGTGTTTCTCGGAGGTGGTAACCGAGAGACAGAGAGAGGCAAATATCAGGTCAGAAACAATATCTGAGACAGTTTTTCCAGCAAATCTCTCCAGACTTCCTGCCCGCTATACCCTTATTGGTAAAATTTTCCAATATAGGAAAATCACTTGTTTTGTGGGTGACGAACTTCTTACTGCACAGAAGTTACTGTCATATCACCAGTGATAGTCAGAAAGGGCTTAATGGAGAGGTCCACTGACAAAGAAAGTTAAGGTAGTACCATAAAAATCAGGAATGAGGCCGGGTCTTACTATAATCCCAGCTCTCTACAGGCAGAGGCAGGAAGATCACAACTTCAATTTACTGAGATCTTGTCTAAAAACTAAAAAAAGAAGCGGGGTAGGAACATGGCTCAGTACTAAAATGTTCGCCTGACACGCATGACGCCTTGAGTTCAATCCCCAGTACCCCCCCCCCGAATGCACAAACACACACACACACACACACACACACACACACACACACACACACACACACACACACTGGCCTGGGGACTAGAGAGGACTTTTGGTTCTATTCCCAGCACCACACACACACACACACACACACAAAATAAATAAAACAAAACAAACAAAAGGCCAGAATGAAGCAGTGTCTCACCCCTGAGGCCTCTATAAGGAAACAGACATTAATCAAGTCACAGAAACACATAAAATATCCATGATGTATTTTTCCAGAGAGTACTGATTAGGATGAGATTACAGATAAAATCCCTAACAAGATGATTTTGAGTGGTTAAAATCTACCGGTCATTTAAATTTAAGCAGATCTCCACTAGCAAGCAAAAAAATAAAGAATATGACAGCTACCCTTGCATCGGGATGATGCGCGCTGGGCTAACCTTCATCCCAAAGGTTAGTTGTTTGTGAGATGGGCTTTAGGACGCAGGGTGACCTTTGAGAATTTGAAGATGACTCCAAATAGCCAGAATAATGGATGCTGCATATTATAAGTACATCATTTCTTATTATTTTAGTTAAAAAGAAATACAGGATCTGAAATGCTAACTGAAATTATGGATCTTGCACTAACAATGATTTATTCTATTTACATAAGTACCTGCATTTGACTTTGAAGAAGTTACAGAGGGTCGAGCACTCACCATAACTTCACAGCTTGACTCTTGCTCCCTCGTTCACATCGTAGCTCTTTGTCTCACAAGCGCATCGAGTCTCTGGTCGCCTCCATCGTTTTCCTTCCTTCTGTAGATCCCTCTTTTCCTGACAACATCTTTGACAATCCTTTCTAAGGTCCTTGAATTCCATGCCCTGCCTTGGGGGCTTCCTCTCTGAGCTGAGGACCAGCACTGTCCCTGCTTTCCCCACTCGTGCCCAGCGCTTCCAAGAACTGTCTCCACCAACAGCCAGCGCTGCCCCATATCAGGCCGCCCGGACTCCTTTCCTAGGGGAAACGTCCAGCCACGTCTGCCAAGCTGGTGCTGCGCTTTTGCTTGTTTCTTTTTTGTTTGTTTGTTTTTGTTTTGAGACAAGGTCTTGCTTTTGTGGTTCAGGCTGGCCCTGAGCTCAGCCTCAAACTCACAGCAATCCTCCTGCCTCTGCCTCCCGAGTGCTGGGATTACAGGCATGATCCACAATGCCCGGCACTGTGGTTTGTGGTTCTGATTGCGGTGGGCGTGAATCTCCACTCCCAGTATTGTATGTGGTTACCGGGGATCAAACCCAGGTTCTTGCGCTTGAAGACAGGCACTGGAACCACTGAGCTAAATCCTGGCCCACTTTTCCTTGTTTCTTACACTTTCTTCTGAGATCTATCCCATTCATATACGGTCCTTTGTGAGGACTGGAAACCATGAGTCTTATACTAACTGTAGGAGACAGTGTCTCAGTACACCTCCATTCCCCCGTCTGCTGACTCACACAGCTCCATCAACTTCCTGGTTATCTGCACTCAGGCTTATGTCTCTCTGTGTCTAGATCTACTCTCTCACTGAAACATGGCTAAGCACACTTCATTCGTCCAGGCTTCTTTTCACTAACCTGCACCTCTGGAAGGTCATCTGTGACTGTCTTTCCCTGTGTATTATTTAGAGACCTCTAAAGGAACAGTTTCAGCATAAAGCACCTGGATGACTGTTCAAGGGATTTATGAGGTAGACTTATAGAATCGGAATTGTAAAGGACCCAGCAGCTATTTGCTGCATCAGAGATGGTGGAATCCAAAATGGCCTCCCTTGAGCTGGAAAGACAAAAGGTCCAGTAGCAGTCAAGGCAGAAGGGCTGCGGACTTGCACTGGAGACTCACCACACTGTGTATGTTAGAGCACGGAAGAATCTGTGTTGGAAGGCTGGAGAGCTGGAGACCAGTATCCAAGGGTGATAGTGACGGCTGGGTCTCCACTAAAGAAAAGGTGGATGTCTTTCTTCTGTTCCTTGTAGTCCATCCTGGCCACAATCTTATTAGCACCCCCAGATCCGGGGTGAGGATTTACTCCTTAATTTGCAGCAGACATATCAACCATGAAAACATATCCAGAAGTAGTTCCTACTCAAGTCCAGTTGGCTTATCACAATTACAATCACATCCTGCAATCCTGATATTGGCTCTTCTTTCTTACTCTTTTGGTGCTAATAATATTTTTCTATTTCTTTTTCCTGATGCTGTGACTTCCCTTTCCTAGAAATACCAGCTGCTGAGGGGCACAGATGAAGTTAAACTTCTCACTGGACCTTGTGCTACAAGGACAGCACACAGAACATGATGGATGAATGGAGCATTTCTACATTTTAGATGTACAGGTATTTAAAACGTTGAATAGCAAATTATTCACAGATGTTGGCGAGGGAAATGGATCAGCTTCTAACTGAGATGACAGAGAGCCACTGGTGCAGGAACTGAGCTCGCTGTGTTTGTCTCTGTGTTGTCTTTCTCTCCCAGAATGAGATTGGTGAATGAGAAAGATTCAATGTTCTTTTAACTCCAGAGCCTGATTCTGTTACTAATCTATGGCTGTCTGAAGAATTGTCTCCAAACTTGCTAGGTTTGAAAATAAAAATACCTTGTCTCCCGTGGGAGGAATGGCGAGATAATTCTATTGGAGCTTTTGATTGACCTTCTTTACCAGGTTACAGGCCAGCTGTTGGTTGAACTTTGGGATCAGTTAGTCTGTGATTCTGTTAGTACTCAAGTATTCACCTGCCTAGGACTCCTAGCTCCTCACTGGCTTTGGGCATAAGGTCTCTCCCAGATCTTCCAGTGGGTTTCCACATGGGACAACACCAATATGGTGGCCTGTGTCTCCCCGACAAAGCAGAAGAGAAAAAGCAGCAGTGTGGGAGGCACAGCCGCTCTGGGGTGGTCTTCTCTTCTCTCCTCTTTTGTGACCACTGCTTTCTGTGGGAGGATCAGCAGAACCAGCACACATTTCCTTAAAAACCCTCTGACAAACAGTGCTGGGCTTTTTGCCTGAGGAACAGGAAGATGTGCCGTGTCCTCTGTTGAGAGACTGGTACAAACGGCTTCTGGTATCGCTCCAAAGTTGCTCCAATTTTTCTTCTTTATTTTCAAACTCCCATAAGAACAGTATCCTCAACTGTAATTGCTATGCTCTAAGACTGTCTATAAGAGGGCCTCATGGGGCCACGCGCGTGCCTGTGGGAGATGCGGCAGAAGGGGTGCACGGCAGGCCACGGCACGGAGAGGGGCTTCACGCATTTAATGTGTCCTGGAAAGAAATTATTGTTTCACTGCAAATCTACTTAATTCTTTTTTTTTTTTTTTTTTTTTTTGAGACAAGGTCTGGCTTTGTGGTTCAGGCTGGCCCTGAGCTCAGCCTCCAACTCACATCACAGCAATCCTCCTGCCTCTGCCTCCCAAGTGCTGGGATTACAGGCGTGAGCCACCACGCCCGGCACTGTGATATGTGGTACTGGTTGCTGCTGGGCGTGAGTCTCCACACACAGTATTGTATGTGGTTACCAGGGATGGAACCAAGGTCCTTGTGCTTGCAAGACAGGCGCCGGAACCACTGAGCTAAAGCCCCAACAAATCTATTTACTTCTAGCTGATTGCTCCTAAATCTAATCCAGCCAGCAGTCTGCTGGTGTTTGTAGAATCCTTGGTATGCATGCAGGATGTGTTGGAAGGCATTTCCTTTCTTTGTTAGGGAAAAGTATTAATGTTGGAAATATTAAGGCAATTTTGTATTTAGAGAAGATGTAGAATCCCTCACCCTAAGAGTTAGCAAATATAAAGTTCTTCAGGAAATATTCAGGATGCGCTTTTATGGTGCCCATGGCTGCCATGGGGTTTGTTTACAATTTCCTTCTCGATTTTATATTTTGCCTCTGCTAGTCAGGCAGTCTGTGAGTTCTGGTCTTTTAGTGTTTTGTTCATTTGTTGTCTAATAAAGGCTGCATCGGCCAGTGCTTACTAGATGAGCAGATTTACTGCAAGTTATACAAACATGTGAGAATTTACAGACTGGCTCACAGTGACTGCCCACAAGTGTGGAGCTGGGCACAGGGTCTGTGCGCTGGAGACCTGGAGGGCCGGCCAAAGGCCTGGAGCCCACTGCGGTGTCCAGCGTGCGTCCACATCGGGAGGTGGAAGGGTCTGCGCTGGAAGCCGGGAGACAACATCCAGGGCGAAGGTGAAGACTGGAGCTTCCCCAGAGAAACAGAAGCTGCCCTCCTTCTTCGCTTCCCTTTTGTTATGTTCTCAGGACAATCTTCCCACATTCAGAACTACGCTCAGACCTTTCTCACCGAAGTTGACCCATCAGTTAGCTAATCACAAAGGTTACGGCATAGCGGTGCATTTTTACAGTGTAAGAGGTGGAGGAAAGTACTTTCGGATGTAGCTGAAATAGTCAAATAAGTTGGTATTTTTAAAAGAAAAATTTAGAGGAAAGTCGGGCTTGTTCTTCTTGATTGGTACCGAAGTGTATTTTGTCCAGATCTCACGCCAGGGCCATCTCTGGTGGCAGAAAAGACAGGACACCTCACTTCCTGGTTATGCTGCCTGGTTCTGTCCGCAGCTCAGGTCCTTGTCCCTGGCTTGGTCTGAGACTTGCAAACCTGTGTTCTGAGTTGTTAAAATTACATCAGCTTCTGTGCTAGGACTTGCCACAGATCTTTCCAAATACCGTCGGAACGCTGAATGGGTTTGTCAGTTGGTATTCACTACATCATCTTCACACTCTAAATTTAATTGTTTAGTTTTGCTGAAATCTAAAAGTCCAACTAAAAATTTATTACTTTGTCTGTTTAATACACCAATTTGAATAATTCCAGAAGAAAATGGAAGTGCAATTACATGCTTTTTTTAAATTCAGAGCTAGTCAATGTGCTATTTTTGTAAGTATTGTTAGCTCAGAGCTCAGATAAAATTCAGTATTCAAATATAATCTCCTAAACAAGAAAAGCAGCCATCTTAACCCAAATATTCTATATCTCTGGCTCATAAAAAGGTTTGGATTAGAATAATAGCAAAAGGTGGAAAGTGGGAATTATTTTTAAAGCAACTTCTATTAAATTTTATACTAGACATAAAAGTTCAATATGTGAACAATAACAAGAGTTATGAACAAGTGCTTAACAGGAAGATAATTCTTCTCTCAGCCTTAAAATCAATATGCCCTCTCCGTCTCTCAGCCTCGTCTTTCTCCTTGGGTGGAAACACTTCTTGTCCTTACTGCGTTCTAAAAACAGGAAACGGAAACCAATCACTCTTTCTTTTTACTTTCTTAAAAAATATGATATAGCTGTTTTTTTTTTACAATTACCTATAAAAAGATAAAAGAAGGTTTTTTTAAACTTACAAGTCCTAACAAAGTCTAGAGAAAAGAATAAATATTACCCATTAAAGTAAATGCTGCTGTGCTTTCTGTTGACACAGAGTATCAGTTCAAATTAGCCGAAACCAAGTTCGCTGAATACAAAACTTGCATTTTAGATGTGAGCACTGAGTGAGAGTAAAAGGGATCTATGCATACACTTCCACCTAAGCCATGTCTTTGACTTTTTTCAGGATAAGAAAAGAGAATGCAATTTCCTCATATCTAGACCACTGGTGGCGAAGCTGTAACTCTCCTGTTATTGTGATTTCCTTTAAGCCAAAAGGTGTTAATTAATGTATGGGTTGTTTTATATAAACTAAAACCTCAATATTCAGGTTTACTGCGCAGTTTGCTCTTCATGATGAATAAGTGGGTTTTGGTTTGCAGTTTTGCTCTGCCTCTAAACGGTTCGTCATCACTGGTCTAGACTGATACATACACGCGTATGTTATAATCACTCATAAATAAAAAGCGGCTTATACACAGCATCTCTCTGAGGGCTGCAGGGTGAGGGGCACGCTCTGTCCCACGGTTCAAGTCCTAGAGGCTGAGACAGCAAATGACGTACTTCCTGGTGGGAGGAAGGACTCGCTCACGTCGGGAAGGAGGGCCGCACACCGCAGTCCTGGTGCTCTTGGAGGCTGAAGCAGGAGGGTGGCAACTTTGTGCCCCGCCTGGGCAACTGAACAGGAGAGCTAGATGCATTTTAAAAAATGAACATTGGAAATATAGTCATTGGGAAGGCCCAGAGCTCAATTTCCAGAACTGGAAAAAAAAAAAAGACAGAATAAAAGAAAAGGGCTTTTGTGGGGCTTTCTTAAAAAAAAAAAATGATCATTCCATTCCGGGAGTAGCTTAAAATTTCACCACTGAGTAATTTCTCATATGATTGTGAGTTTCAACGAGTGATACAAATGAAGTGTCACTTTTTAATTTACATAGAATAATAGTTCTAATGGCCTTATACAGGTACTGTATGTTTTATGCCCACACTTATCAATGTTTGCTTAATGGCAACTGTTTAAAAATACTGCTTTATGGCGCCAGGGTGTGCGCCCTTGTGCAGTCCCGGCATTTGGGAAGCTGAGACAGGAGAGTCTGGCCCTCACAGCTACACTGACCCTCAGAGAAACAGTCCGTCTCAGGGAAACAAAACAACACAATGAACAGATGTAGTTGTTCACAGATGTAGGTAGATGTACCTAACTACACTGTTTTGTCTCAGAAGAACCGTCCCATCATCGGATAGAAACTGTTAAGTGCAGTCATTGTATATTTAAAGACTTAACATGTGTGGGAAGGAGTGATATAGAGAAATTATACTTTCAACTGCAGATGACAAGTGGTATTCTCATGGGAGCAGGCCTGGCAGAGTGGATATTATGAGTCATGAAATTCACACTCAAAGGTTGCCCCAGAATAATAGACTTTAAAATACTGCTCATTCTCTTTTTCAAACTTGAAAACAGCGTAATTCGAAGTTTTCACCTTCTTTTGTCATGAGGCAGACACAGGGCAAATTTTTTTTAAGGAAAATGATTTTTGATTCAAGCAGCAATTTCTGCAAACAAGAATCATCACCCTGCTGCGCAGAGAGGAGGCTCATGCATGACAAGGCAGATTCCAGCACTTTGGCCCCAAGTCCCGTGATCTGACCTGGTGCAGCTGGAAGTCAGACTCCGAATTCTCGCACCAGACACTGTGCAGTTTCTCTCCCGTTCCCTGCGGAGACAGTGAGCTATCTGGGACTTGGGCTGCTGTATCTGTCAAGGCACCCTACTGACTATGGTACTTTCCCAGATTCAGAATGGTAACAATCCAGGGAAGAATTAACCCTGCCTCAGTCTGTCAAATGTCATGTGTGAATGCAGACAGATGGACAGACACACTGAAGAATGTTGAGCTATTTGAATATTTTAAACAATAAGCTATTTACATAATTAGGAATGCAGGAAGATCATATATTTTTCCTACATTTGAGGAGATTTAAATCTAACTGGATGAAACTCCAGTTACAGGACTGTTTTCCTGTAGGCGCAGGACGTGTTACATGTTATGTAACAGTAGGGTTCTGGCCTCTGACTGTGTCACGTGAAGTCTGGCCAGCTGGCGTCCACAACTCTGGGCCTCAGTTTGCTCACCGGTCAGGTGGAGGGGTGGTCCAGTGAGTAGATGACGCACTTCAGCTTTCTGCTAAAATTACTTCTCTTTCATTGAAAATTTTCTCAGCTGTACAAAACACACTTCTCTGTTTTGAGGAAATAGTTTTTGATGAGGAATGTTATTTAAGATTTACCGAAAGGTTTCATAGTAGTGAATCACAGTTCGCTATAGCAGAACATAGCTTTTATTCCGCTGAGCCACAGGCAAGTCCACGTGGGTCGCGGGAAGTGGCCTTCTGTGGATAGTTACACGACAGCTACTCCAACTCCGCTCATAGTGACCGTGTCGGCTCTCAGAGTGCTCCATGTGAGCACGTCGTACCTCTCACTCCGAGTGCTCCCCTGCACTGCTCCAGTCCTTCTCACCCCAATCCAGACTCCTTTAGATTCCAGTTTTAATAAAATTCTCCTTTCATCATCTATGTTCAAGTCTTTTTTCCTCTAGAGTCATTGCTGAAAATCTACTTTTTTCTTTGCTGTTTGGTGTTTTCAGACAGGGTCACACTATTCCAAGCTGGCCTTGAACTCACCTTATCCTCCAGCCTGGCCTCAGATTCGCATTTGATCCTCCTGCCTCAGCCTCCCGAGGGCTGACATAATGCACATACTACCTGCCCAGCAGTCTACCTTCATGATTTGTAAGACAGAGGTTGTGAAGGGCAGGCTCATTTGGAAATCTCAGGGATTGTGTCTTACCCAATATCATATGCTCTTCAAGAGGGAAAAGGATTAACATGATTAAAATGGGCAAAGTACCCAAAGGACATTTCTAAAAAATGTAACACTTTGAAAAACCGTGAAATCTTGTTCCCTCTGTTTAGAATGTTTCCTATGTCTATTCATTCTCAGTACCTTCAGCTCGGAAGAACCTGTCTACCAGTGAGGCAGGTCGGGGCAGTGCACTTTATCATGCTTCCAGTGTGTGTGTGTGTGTGTGTGTGTGTGTGTACTAGAACTGCTCCTGCCCCGGACCCGGCAGGCCAGCATCATTTCCTTTTAGTTACGTTTCCTCTTCTATGTTACTTTCACTGCTTTGCCCTTACATATTCCTATTCATATATTTTTTTCTTTCATATATTTTCCAAGGAATTCTTGAAGACAAGTTCTGTGTCTGTCATCTACAGATGTCCCGCCGATCCCTGAGCAGGTTGTCCAGGAGAGGCATAAGGGAGCAGAGGCCGAGCCTGGCCTGGTGCCTGTGAACAGGGCGTCCAGGTAGCTCTGGAGGGCGTGGGAGCCGGGCAGCCTCCTGGTTGCAGCTGGGCGCACTCGGGTCCTGGATGCCGGCTGGTTCTGAGATCTACATTACTTAGCTTCTCTGCTAGGAGACATTTCTAAGAAACAGTATAGTAAACATAGTGTGCTGGATTCTCATCTAAGTTTGTGTCATCTATTGAGTGATTTAACGATTTCAAAAGCTCTGACAGCAAAACTGTTACCTCCAGGCCCAGTCGCCGCCGGGATAGCACAGGAAGTGAGTGTTGCGTGAAGGTCAAACCCTTCGCAGAGGACCCGCGTCTCAGAGGAGGAGTTGTGATCTTACAAAGCACAAGTGCTTTCATTTTCTTGGGAGTAATTTTAAATGGATTGTACTTATTTCCGGACTCTACATGTTTGTTGTTATTATTGTGTAAAATCCAGTGGAGTTTTGTTTACCCACCTCCTCATCCCACACATTAGCTAACTTCAGTGGCTCCCAGAGCTGCTGAGGGAACCCTGCGGTGTGAGTGGACTGTCTGTCCTTCTTCCTTTCCAGTCATTACACCTTCCTCTGCCATTTCTTTGTCTTTTTTTGCTATTGTTTTTCCTTTTTAAAAATTGATTTTATTGGTACATTTTATATACACATCGTGACCACAGTCAGCAGTGAGAATTTGCACCAGTGCATGACAAGACTGCTCTGTTTCCATTCTCCGGCCCACCCTACTTCCCCTGCCCCCATATACATAAGCTTTGTTTCCTTTTTTTTAACCATTACATTTTTCTTTCCCCTTCTTATAAACCCTTTACCCCCTTTTCCCTTCGAATATTTTCTATTTCAGAAAATCTATCATACACTCTAGAACTCAGTGCCGTTTCTTGCCTGCTGGTACTGACTGTGAAGTCTGGAACTGGGTGACGAATGGCGGGGTGCTTACGGAATGCTGGGTCTGTCGCGAAGTGCTCAGTGTGTCACCCCCAACACGGCCTCAGTGGTGGCTTCTGGGGTTGCTGCTCGGCCAACACTGGAAAGCGTCCTCCACTGTGAACTGGCTGAAACTGTAAGAATGTGTGATATGTTTTGGCAAAGGCTCGTCCTGGGTCTTTGAATATGATGTCGCTGTTTTACTCTTTGTCACATTGACATGCTGAATCATGTGGTTCCGAACAGTGAACTAATGCCGTGTTCTTGGATCATGCACACGTTACTTGAGTATGATGTCCAATACTTCCTTTACATGCTTCGCTTCTGCCAGAACACATTTTGTTGGGGACTTCTGAATCTGTTCTTGTGAGGGACACCAGTATTTCATTTTCTTTTTCTCTGTCTCCCTGACTCTCTCTTTCTTCTGTCTTTGATTTTTATAGAGTTGGCCACACAAAATATATTGTTGTGCAAGGAAGTTTTACTCATTTTCTGGTGTTTTTGAGAATATTATGTAATAATTTGTCAGTTTTACTTTTGAAAATCTGGCAAATTTTTCCACTGGGGTTGTTAGGATGGAGAGAATTTTTTAAAGGGCTTTGTGTTGCTAATTCAAATATTTTAGTGGTTATGACACAATATAGATTATTTCACAGACAGTCTGGGTAAGTTTTGTTCTTTGAGGAGTTGGGCTGGTTCTTTGGTTATGTATCCTGAACACTGAGTATTTCAGCTTTTTTCCCATTGTATTTCTGTTTTTGCTGTCTTTGTTTCTGCTCTAACTGTGGTCAGTTTGTGCCATGTTCTTCATTTCAATCTGTTATTCTTTCTTTTTATTGTCTTCCTCTTTGTTTTTGTTGTGATGACAGTACTAGGGATTAAATGCAAGGCCTTTATTTTTTAATTTGAGACCAGTTCTCGCTGAATTGCCAGGTTTCCTGGGCTGGGCTCAGATACTGTTTTTCTTGTAATGAAGGGAAGTTAAGTTTTCCTGTGTCATGCATAACTCTGGGAATACTCAAGGACTGAGCAGTTCTTCAGAGTTTAGACAACTGGCTTTGACTTAAACATTTTCTCTTGCTGAAATAAAATAAAAAGAGGCTGGGAAGGAGCTGCCCTTACATGGAGAAGGAGTCGAGAAAAGGCCTGGAAACAGGTGAGGCTTACTATTCTGATATAATCCTGATGGGCTCTCCCTTCGGTTTTTCCCTGGAGGAAGGACCGCTTTCTCGCACTGCAGGGTGGGCCTGGGCCTCAAAAGGCCTGTGGTCTCACCGGTCTGCAGCCATTGCTTCCTGAAAAACTACCCGGTTTCATTCAGTTCCAAAGGTCCTACATGTTTCCATAGTTAAAGCCAACGGGAGAGGCTGACTCATTTCTATGTGGTTTCTAGCCACCATTTTCTTCTCATTGTCATCTTGCTCCTTTGATGTTCTGCTTTTTTGAGACTGGAATTCAGAAACTACTGAAACTGTTGGACATAGAAATAACCTGTAAGAGATTCTGGCATGTAATCTTAAGGTTACCTGTGAGAACGTCTCATTCTTTTTCAGTTTATTAGCAAGAATTTCTGTGAGGGCTTCACAGGAAAAAGGGAAACTGGAGAAAGCTAGCTATGGAAGCCAAGGCTAAAGGTGAGTGACAGCCTCAAGGGGTCGTGCTCAGCTGGGACCGGAGGTGGGACAGTGGTCAGGTAAACACGAAGAGCCGCCGGCTGCAGGGCTGTTTCACAGAGACCTTGGCTCAGGTATCTGGAGCCATAGGCGGGAGCAGAGTGACACTGGGCAGGTGGAACCAGAGCCGCTGGTGAACCCTGTGCTGACAGAAATCCGACTTCAATGGAGCTCACATGACTAGGTCTAAAAATGTCCTCCCAATCAGTTTCTTTGGATCCAAGTGTAGGATGATGCAACTTTTATTTCCATTGAACTCACAGGTGAGTCTGAGCCACTGTCCACAGCCTTTCCAGGGAGCGTGTTTCTCCCGCACACAGACTGGGCTCGATGTTGCCTTCATTGAAGAATGACTGGTGTTCGTCTGTTCGCAAGTTCAAATTCCTAACTCACTGATGTGGGTGAGCACTTTCATGCAAAAACAACTTCCCTTGGCTCTTTGTCATCAGGGTACCAAGTGATGAACTGAAGCTGATCATTTGAAGCCATCTGCAGCTCCAGCTGAATACCGTCCCCAACACGGTCTGCAGACTGCCAGCCTCAGTGTGAAGCCGCGTGTGGCCTCTTTGTTTCTCCCCAGAAAAGGCATGAAATAATGATCTCTCCCCCAATTCCCATGGCTGCTGAACATTATGGATGTCAGAAGAGACAGAGGAAGGCTTTCTGGTGGATGTTCCTGCAGTGTTCCACCTGCCCCTTGTTAAATGCATTTAAGTCAAAGCTATAAAATAAAATCATTTACACTAGCTACTTATCAGTAACATTTCCTTGCTGACTTATCCATTGTTCTTGTTTTTCAGGATTGCTAAAATCAGAGGAAATGTTTCATTTTTAGATATAGAGATTAATGGACTATAAGTAATCATCCACTTTCCTTAATCCTGGATAAAAAAAAAAAAAAAAACCAACCAAAAACTCACTTGATTTTCATCTCTGTGAGAGGATTCAGACATCTTTCATCTTTCCAGACTGTTATTTGCTATATTTCTACTTTGAGAAATAATGTCTAATCTGTCTGGCTTTCATTTTTTGGATAAGTAAAATGTGATTGACCCCCTGAGTTTTCAGTTACAATGTGGTACTTAATTTTTTTCATTCCAGCTAAAATTAAAGCAAAGTGAAAGTAACTGTGACTTTTGTTTTCCCTGGGATTAAGTAACTGAGACTTCTGAGCGTAAATAGGCGCCTGCGTTGTATCAGTGTAACTGGAGCCTGGGGTTTGTGGTAGGATGTGGCTGCAGTCGAGAGCTGTGGTGGTCGGAAGAGCAAGGAGGAGGAGCAGGAAGAAATGAAGAAAATGGAGGAAGAGAAGCAGGAGGAGAGGGGGAGGAAGATGGAGAAGAGGAGGGACAGCCAGAGGAGGAGGAAGGAGAGGAGAGGCGGCGAGAGGAGAATTTTGTGCATGACCTTTCTTTAGCAGACGCTGTACGATGTTCTTTGTGCACTAGACCAGGACAAGGGTCTGTGTAAATTTCTTTTACTGTTTTATTATGTTTTGAGAGACTGCATTTTGAAAATTACTTAAAGCGGGCCATGAAATTCATGCGTGTGCGCGTATTATCCGTATGTGCACAGCCACGTTTCTGTGCTCACATTTTAAACACAAATCCCTGGAGCAGTCCCACTGGATCTGACAAGCCCCGTGGGATTCTGGGTACTTTATTAGAAATGCATATAGAGTACTTCTGTGACTAATGGATACTAATTAGGAAATAAGCTAATGAATTTTCAAACTATCTTCTACTCTGTCATCTGAATTTTAAGCTGGACCACTGCAAAGCTAGGACACCAGAGACTTCTTCAGTGTACACGTTGATGATCTTTTTTAATCTTCACCTCAGTTTTCTCAAAGAGCAGCCCAGCAAAACTGGCCTCTGTCTGGTTTCCTAAACCTACATTAGTGTCTCTGGGGAGAGACACTACACGTGGGAGACATTACACGTGGGACACCGAGAGCAGTCTCAGGAGGACTTGCTCAGCTGAGGATAAATTAATTGCAATATTCTGTACCTGAAATGAAAATAGAGGGACTTGTCATGCTTTCCTTTTTCCACTGATAGAAAGTGAAAATTAAATTTACAGTGTATTACAACAATCTTGTCAACTCTGAGAAATATAGTGCTTTCTTCTTGTACCATCTCCATCCTGTGTCTGCTTACTCTTTTCCTAAAGGCTCTTGGAAAACATCTCAAAATAAAATGTAAAAGATCTACTGAAGTTTTGATAAAAAGTTTTATGTCACTAAAAGTTCTCTGCTTTAGTGATAGAGTTCTGAACAGAAAGGCTTTGTTCAACTTCTTAAACTTCACGAGATGACAGGCTCGCTGTGAGGCGCCTCAGCAGCAACAGGCTGCGGCTCCAGAGTCCGTCCAGCGAGGCTGGAAACGGACACCGAGAAATCAAAGCGCTGGCCGCCCAGTGCGGTGCTGCCCACTGCGCCCGCGGGACTCCGCAAGGGCCGGACGGCGCGGAGAGTTCAAGGCACACGGGAATCCGTAGAGGAAGAGTGTGAAGGCTCTGGGTCCGACGTGCAGAGCTGCATAAAAGAGAAGCAAAGAGAGAGCAGAGAACAAAGCACAGAGTGTCTCGGGGTTAGGCGTTGCCTCTTGCCTGGGGATTTGAGTCAGAGAGAGGAAAATGTGTTAGAGGGAATCTCAGCAGAGCCAGGCTTCGGAGTAGTCCTTGTCGCGTTGGGAGAAAACTGCGGTTCCCTTTCCTGGGTAGCACAGACCAGCAGTGTCTGCTGCAGCAGACTCGGCAAAGCGTACATCAGTCTTGGTTTTAAAGAGACAGACTTGAAGCCAGTGGCGCTGTCACGTGGTAGGAAACATGCCTTCGGCTTCATCCCTTTCCTGGCGCAGGGCTGCCGGAGCCTTGGGCGTTAGGAGCTGCTCTTGTTCCAGTCGGTCTTCGACTCTGGC
>PVIR01010404.1:0-50295 GCA_004026965.1 Petromus typicus | reverse complement strand
GTCCATTCCACTGACACAGCATGGATGGAGGTTATTCAGTGGAGACAGCAGTAGGTGTTTTAGATGAGAGATGAGGTACCAAGAACGGAAAGTCACAGCTTTTCCCAAACCAGCCACTGTTTGAATGGGGAGCATTCATTAAAGAGAGAGGTTTGGACTTACTGCTTCCTGGTTAGATGGCCAAAGAGATGTTTTGGGTTTATTCATTGTAAGATAATAAGGACTAAACCAGAGCTGTGTAATTAGCTCTTAAGCCCAAGAGAAAAGTCTGGGACAGGTGGTATTGTAAGCCATTAACAGAGAGGAAGAGACACTTGAGTAGACACAGCATGGAAGGAAAGCACAGAACACACTTTAGATGCTGATGGGAGGTATGGAGAATATAAGCAGAGATGCCTCAAAATGAGTAGTCTGGTTAGAAGAGAGATGGTATTTCAGCCTCTACGAAGAGCATAGTACATGGAGAATGGAGGAGTCCTCTATCTCACGTGCCTGGTAATTTCCCTAAAAAGAAGAAAAGTGCACTAATTCTTGCACTGTTATCACTAGAGACCTTCCACAGAACTGTTTCCGGGAGAAGGCAGGGGAGCCGTCCAAAAGACAAAGAACTGAAAAGCAAAATCAGTTATGAGGAGGCTTCTGTCGCAGAATAAGCCTGCTTTTAGTTACAGTTCAACGCACCCTCTCGCAAGGCAGGACCCTGACATGTCATTCTGTCCTCTGTTTTGTCATTTCCGGTGGCAAAAATCTTTATATAATGAACACGCAGCCTTCAGAAACCCTCCTCTTCCTTTTGGTAAAGTATAAAAGAGAAACTGTTCACAAAAAAAGCAAAGTCTTATTATTTTTATTAATGTTTTAGAATCAGAGATGGAATCAGATTCACTAGTTTCTGACGATCAGATGGGAGATGACGGCGCCAGCTCCCCGAGCGCGGCGGATGCTGCTCCTGCCCTTGCTTTCTGTCACTGTGCTGCTCTCAAGTCTTCTACAATTTGTCATTGTCCCTGTTATCCCTCACTCTTCCTCTACTGTGCATCCTGACAAAAATGAGCCAGACCGTCTGGTGAGAGTCCTTCCTAGGCTTCAGACAGTCAAAGGAGAAAAACTCAGAACATCCACTGCTTTCACGCTCGTGCCAAAAGAAAGACGTGTGGTATTTGCAAAATCGTGCGTTTTTGAGTAGTAGGCATTAAAGAGCTCATGCTTTTCACGTTAAGAGACACCTATTATGTTACATTTTATGTGAAAAAGCAATGGTGCATATCCAAGGATGAGATCCACAGTAATTAGAGAATAAAGACAGCACAAGAAGACCAGTCGCCTGGCCGGGCTCTGGACGGGACCCCACCCTCCACACAGCAGGGCCGCACATCCGCGGGCCCCACTCAGAGCCTGGCCCAGGGCCAGGCGGCACCAGCCCCAACTGGTCCCGGCTGCTGCATCAGGAAACTTGGAGGTGAATTCGGCGGCACTGACAGCACGAAAGGAAAGAGCTCTAGCTCATACGTTTTCAGAAGTAGCCGTGCTCTGTTGAAAAAAAATGCATGTTGATTAAAAAATTCAACCAACAGAAAGAATTTAAGTTTTAAAGTCACCCAGATAGATAAAAAATACAATCATCTGCAAAGAGTAAACATTGTTCTAGGGATCTTTCTATGCATGTACACATGGAACCTCAGGGGACTGAAAGATGGAATACATTTAGAAATATAACTTTAATAAAAAGTGTTTTCTATTAGAATTTAACAGAGTAAAAAGTGAAGTTATAGACAGTGTCAAACTTTAGATTAACATTTTTTTTCTCGTCTGTAAAATATTTAAAGTATCCCTGTAAAGTCATTTAAAATTTTTTTAGGTTTTTTTTTTGAGACAGGGTCTCGCTTTGTGGTTCAGGCTGGCCCTGAGCTCAGCCTCAAATTCACATCAGCAATTCTCCTGCCACTGCCTCCCGAGTGCTGGGATTACAGGCGTGAGCCACCAAGCCCAGCACTGTGGTATGTGGTACTGGTTGCTGCTGGGCGTGAGTCTCCACGCCCAGTATGGTATGTGGTTACCGGGGATCAAACTTGGGTCCTTGTGCTTGCAAGACAGGCACTGGAACCACTGAGCTAAATCCCCGGCCCAAGTCATTTAAAATTTTTGAGAACAAAAATGGTAGTAATGAAAACCAGATTCTAGTTGGAAGAGCATTACTTGACTCAATGACACAAAAACTAAAGAAATCAGTTCATTTGGAACTGATCAGTTACATGAGCTAGAAAGCTGAAGAAAATACAGTAAGCTGACACCACATGAATACCAGCACAAGTTGGCTGTATTGGGTTAATGCTAGAAATACTAGAACATTTTATCAATGAAACTTCTATGAATACAATTCATACTTCAAGTATTAAAGAGAAAAAAAACTAGGCAAGATTATCAAAATTGATGCCAAAATATCATTCATTAATTCCCAACACTAATACAGGACTAAAACAGGAAACAAACGGAAATTCCGGTAGATGGTCCCTGATACAGCCCTGACAGTATGTTCCCCGGAGGAGGGGACCTTTGACTTTAACTGTTGTTTCATGTGCACCTATGTCAACAGGTCATTGCAGGGGTAAAGAGCTCTAATAATAGGCTTTTACAACAGGGGGACTTATTTTTCATGAGAGACTTGAAGAAGTTAAGTACATGCTCATTCGCTACTGTAGGGAGCAACCCTCTCGCACAATTGGGACTGTGACTGGGTCAAGCTTTCCTGCCTGAAGACCAGCTAGGACTTACTTATTCAGACTTATCTTCACTTCCAGTAACAACAAATACTCCAGTATTCCCATATGCTGTGATGCTCCATAGCAGAACTACACCAGATTCTTCATCTACATAATTTCTCAAGGACTACTGCAGTATCTGCCCTGCCCTCTGAGTTCTTTGTTACTTGAGATATACATAATAACAGGGTAGCAAGCTTAGGACTCCTCCTCTTTGCTACCCAGAGCAGCATGGATCAGGCCCAAGTTCAGCTTCTTCTTAAAGTTTCATTTCTATTTATTAATTAATTCACCTCATGCTATTGGGCTCACAGGAGACTAGAACTTAACTGCAGAAGTTCTGGTAACTTCTCTTTCCACTTTTGCCTACACTCTACTACATTTTATTCTATTTTCCTGAACTCTTAGCAGTTCTACATTTCATAATAAATTTATTTACCTTCTTAGAGGCAGAAGCAAATATGAAGGATGAAAGTGAATGGTCATCATGAAAAACAACCGTGGCCTCTCTTCTCAGGGAATCAGGTTATTTCTGTGAATTTAGTTCTACATCAGTGATTATTATTATTATTGTTTACTACTAATGCTTCTAGATCATACTATGAGTTTCAATCCCACAGGAGTGGATGTAGGATGGAAAGCACTACATACAAGATTAGGAAGCAAATTAATGAGGTAATAAATTGCACCAAGGGTTTCTACTAAAATATAAGCCATAAACTCCCATTTACATTTTATAAATTGTGAAACACCTCAAGAGCATACAGGCCACATTCTAGCATTCTAAATCTTAGACACAGTGGGAGCTGGAAGGGTATCAATTTAATTTTTGTGTTGCACCTTTTAATTAATGAATCAAAGGGTTTTTTTAATTTAATGGTTATATCTAAACTTTTTTCTGTCTAAAGTTTTATGTCATTTACTGTAGTTATCCTAGTTGTGATGTACTGTTCTAACCTTACAATTAGTAGTGTGCCCCTTCCGCTTTGGAAGATGATTCAACAAATGCTGATTTGGACCTAGAATGTCCCTCAAAAGCCTAGATGCTAATGCCTCAGCCCCACCGTGGTGCTGTTGAGAAGTGGGAGAAGGTTCAGATGTGAGAACTACTTGGACAGCTTCAGGTCATCAGGGCTGTGCCCTTGAGGGGGACTTTGAGACCCCGCTCCTCCCTTTCCTCCTTCATTTGACCTGAGTGATGGTGTGTGTAGACTTTTGATGTTCTCTCTCTCCTCCAAGATGTGCCACTTCCCCACCAGCAGGCCAGTAGTAGTGGTTACTTGTTTGGCGTTAGATTCTGGAAAACTCCATAAGCCTTTGTCTTAGGTGTTCTGTTACTGCAGTAGAAACCTAACACCACACTTTGGGTGCAAAGTCTACTTTCTCAAGTGCTTAAAGTGTGAACTAATTTCAAAGCAGAAACTTATTGAACATTTAAGTCTCGCAGTGTTCTGAGACCTTTCAAACACTCTCCGTGCTCGATGAGCAGAGCCAGCCCCTCATGAAGCCTCAGCAGAGCTATCTGGCCACTCCATCTCTCCAAAACCTCTGCCTTCACATTGTGACTGTTTTTTTCTTCACGCTTTTTCATTTTCTCCATTGCACAAAACACTTCTCCCGACAGCTGTATCTGTTGCATAACAACAACCCACCATAAGAATATGCTTTCAGATATAGGAGGAATATTAGTGAGATCTCTCCTCTCTGAAAATCATAAATCTTTAAGGACTCATAATAACCTCTCACTTCTCAGAAAAAGACAGAAGCAGAGTTAAGTGACCTACCTGAAGGCAGAATTATAATTAATGCCAAACCTGCCTCCACATCAAGTGACAGGAGGCTAGATCTGCATGTTTCCTAATATAACATTTTTTTTTGTCTAAGTATGTGCAATGGACTGTCTGAGGAGGATTGATGCATGTATATATAGCTCACTGAGCCCCACACATCATCGCAGAACCAGAATTTCCCATGAGTAGCAACTTTAATTATTCAAAATATTTGCCAATAATTATGGCACAGATATGGAACAGAGTAGGACCAAGTCTAGTCTAAAGGATGCTAGTGGGGTACACCAGATGACACTCACTGGGCAAATATCAGTAATGACTACACCCGACTTGGGGAATCTCTGCAGAAGTCCCTGGCTTCTAGTGATTGGTTAAGGTGGGATTGGGGACTACCTTCTGATTCCTGGTTTCAGGATGTAGGTATTTCTGAAAGGATGAAATCTCAAAAGATATCTAATGATAAAAATAAAATCAACAATGTTGAATGTGATGATGTGTATTCATAGTGTACCAATAAAGATTTAAATTTAAAAAAATCAATAAAAGTGAGTATTTTAAACTGCTATATGCATTATAACAAAACTTGAATTTTAGATAATAACTGTTTTCACATTAAAATTTAAAAAATGTCTTGGCACTTTTGTAACAGAATAGTTGGTGAGATTTAAATGACTACCTGTGTATTTTTATCATTTTTTATTTCTCCTATCTTTTTTACAAAGACACAAGGAATAGCTCCACTGATAACATTATTTTATTACCACTTTATAAATACTATAACATTGGCTAACATGGGGCAAACTATAATAAATCTTAACAGAATAATGTATGTATGACCTTATAAAATTTTGAAAAACTGAATTTTTAAACAAGACTTTGTACTTTTATATTGAATGGGTTCTACTTGCCAGGACAAGACAAAAATGCTCCTGATTGATGGGTCAAACTCTTTTCTTCTGGGCTTGTTTTCCAAGAAAGACTCTGAGAAATTTATTTAAAATATTGAATAGGAATTCAGTGAAGAGACACTAAAATGTTTACAATGGACAAATAAGATGTGACAGTGAAAGGTTCTTGCAAGGAGGGTCGCTGGGTCCAACTTCAGTTTCAGCTTGGTGATAACCTTGCAATCCCTTCCTCCTTTAAGTGACAGAATAAAGACCAAAAAGGGAAACCAGTCTGTCTCCAGGGCAGGACCTCTGAGAGCATCCTATGCAAGACCTGAGAGTGACTCAAAAAGACCTGCCTAACTCTGGTAGGCATCTGTGGCAGTGATTGTTTACAGTTAGCTTTTTTCAGGAATCAAAAGAGAGAAAGTGAGAACTGAGAAATTTTATAGAACAAAGATATTCACCACAGAATGAAGCTTAAAGTGAGATCACCTAAGGGATTCCTCAACAGATGTAGTCCACACAACATAATTCACAAGATTTTTCCAGGTATTGTCTGTCTGACATGTTGCCTGTGGTTAGCAGTTATTACAGATTCTCTTCACAGCCCCAAGTGACTACATTTCCACAACAGAAGTTTTTCTGGGTAAATAAGGATCTTTTGATTTCTTTAGAGAAATGTAAATTTTCAAGTTAGTTTTATCTTCTTCAACTGACTACTGATATTAATATCTTTTAAGTAGATAATACTATTTTGGAAAGTATTATAAGCCACATTATTCTGAATTAAAAGTAAAGTAGAAATGGAGCAAGATAATGAATTTTCCAGGAGAATGAACATGACTATTTTTCTTCCAGTCCTTGAGTACCCCATTTGCCATTCTTCTAACTGGTACATTATGATCATATACAACATTGAGAATTTGTACCAGTATATGACACACCTTGATTCTTATTTTTCCCCTTTCTCTTGCCCTCTGTAAAGCCCCCAACCCCTACATACAAACTTTGTTTCCTTTTTTAAACTATCAGTTTTTTTCTTTCCCTTTTTTACTTTCCCCTACCCACCAATTCCCTTTACTTTTTGCATATTTTCTTCCTATTTCACATTACCTATCATTCATTTTGACACTCACTTACACCTTTAGTTTTCATTTTAGAGAAAAGATATGGTATTCACACACATGTCTCCTCTTTATTTCACTGATGAGTATGTATTCAAGGTACATTCAGTTGAGTATGAATGGTTCAAACTTATCTTTTATGGCTGAGTGATATTCCATTAAAAAAAAATACATCTTCTTTATCCAGTCTTCCATTGACGGGCATTTGGGCTGCTTCCAAAATTTAGCTATTATAAACTGAGCTGCTGTAAACATGGGTGCACATATGTTTCTGTGGTATGATTCTTTTAATTCTTCCATGTATATCCCTAGCAATGGAATAGCAGGATCAAATGCGGATTCAAATCCTGGCTTTTTAAGGAATCTCCACACTGTTTCCCCCAGTAGTTACACCATACTACATTCCCACCAACAGCGGAGATGTGTTCCTTTCTCCTCACAGCCTCCTCATCAGCGTTTGTTGTTGGTTGATTTCATTATGGAAGGCATTCTTTCTGGAGTATGATATAATCTTAGTGTTGTTTTCATTTGCATGTCTTGAATGACCAGTGATGTTCAACATTTCTTCATATGAATATTCCCAGATTCTATAGTATATTTTATATTATATATACTAGCGATTATCATACTAGCATTGTAATATGATTGAATAATAACTGTTTTACTACTGTGAGCCACTCTGCTAACCACTTTAGTAATAACTTAGCTATTTACCAAAATTCTATATTATATCATATGATATGATATATCATCTCATATCACATATTATAAGCTGATTATGCCAATGGAGAATTTAAATTTAGAGGGCTTAGGTGACTTACATAGTATTAGAAGCAGAAAAAGCAGTAGAGCCATCAGACTAGCTTCTGATGATATCTCCCTATCTCTACATTTCTTCATAGGATACATACATAGTAAAACAATGTAATCATTGCTTTCTTGTGTATTCAACAATTTAATTTCTTAATTAAAATGCAATAGAAAAATAACTGACATTTTCTTTTTGACTTTTAGATCACTTTTTTATAACAGTTTCCAATGTTTGTTTAGAAAGTAAATACAAGCTCAAGATGAGCGAAGAGGTCCTAACCATTCTTCCACTGCCAACAGCATCAGTACGATCCTGCTCTGTGCTCTGTAAGGTCTGGATGGCGAAGGTTTCTTGACACTGTGAAGTCTTCACATGGCAGAGGCTTTTCAAGACAGCTTTAGGATCACTTCAAGGTCATATGTTTTTAGAGGCTGTATATTCACTATAAACATTTTGATTATGACATTATCAGTACCATCTTCTTTAAACACAGTTCCTCATGTCCTGTTTCAACTGCCCACAGACCATGTCTGTCCCAATTACAGGTATACTGATTATTCTCATTGCCTTAGATCCAAGACTCTGTACCAAATTCTGAAATATTTCCAGGGGCCTCATTTTGAGAATTGCCTATTTATATGGAAGACTTTAGGAAAATGCCTGGCTGTTAATATCTGAGTGGTGTTATTTTATTACTATAAATGTAGGAGACCTCTACAAGAAAACTACATCTACATTGTTGGTTGTATCTTTCTAGGATTTTAAATTTATTAAATTTTGATACTTCATAGTTTTGACACAATACCATTTATAAATTCCTGATTGGTGATTTCTAGCTCTCTGTCCATTATCTCCACATTTGAATTCATATCACATCTCAGTGCAGTGTAATTCTGGAGTTTTGTATGTACACTGCTACAGCCTACAAAACGGGCTTACACTATATGATCTTTTCTTTTTCATAACTCATTACTGATGAATGTTCATTAATTTTCTTCATCATTTTTTGTTTGTTTAATTTTTTAAAAATCGTCCTCTAATATCTCTGACCACGTACTGATGTTTACAGATATTCCATGGCAATAATGTTGTTGGGAATGAAGGCTTAACGCTTCACTGTTGGAGGATAATGAGTTTAAACATCATTTGAGAGCAGAATGATCTCTTTATTTGGAGACTGATTCGGAGCATGCTGAAGATCGCAGCTCATTTTGCTATCATGCCAAGAACTTTTAGAGACTGGCTAAGGCCACACACAATTCACCAAAATATGTCCGTCCCCATGCCTTTCATTGTAAAGGTTCAAGAGCAGATTTTATTTTTAAAATTCCTCATCCTAAACTTTACAGCACTAAACAAAATAGGAAAAAAAAAGATTTATATTCTAGATTAGTTCACTGATCCAGAATCAATTACAGTGTGTCTCTGAATGGTTTAGGAAGGAAGCACTTTACCACTGGCTCTGCTCACTCGTGTGGATGCAGGATCTAATCTACATGGAGAATTATGTATATATAATATATATGTATTATATATTATAAATATGATGACTTTACCAATGTATCAAGTTGATTAATGTTTATGATATCAGATTACAGCTATAATCCACTGCTGACATCCTTGCTACAAGTCAATATTTCAGATGTAAGCTCAAATTTTATAAAATTTGAACTACTTTTTAAAAATAAAAAAACAATTCCAAAAACAAATTTTCATGTTCTTCCATTTTACTTAAACTTGACCTATCAACTCGAAATATTGACAAAAAGAGAGCTTCGTTTTGTGTTCATTTCAGGTATGTTAGAACACACAACGCCCCATCTTACGTGGTCTGCTGTAAAAGCCATGTAAATCAGAAGCAATCCAGTCATGTTTGTCATTATGCAAGAATATCCAAAAACAACGCCGACAGCAGGCAGGAGATATGGAACACTTTCTATACCATAAATTTTATTTAAAATAAAGTTCAAGAAAAGTAAAATTCAAATGAACTACTGTCACTTTTGGATGTCAGGTAAGATATATTTTGTTTAAAGAATAAGAATGTAAGGATGTGTATGGAATGTTGTCCTATTTAATATATTTGCAACCTAACAAGGACTTTTGTTATAGAAATTCTGCTGTATATGGCTATATTAAGAAAGTTGTGCAAAAGATTTTAAAGTAAAAAATGTGACAAAATTATATCCAGATACAGATTTTAAAAATTATGGTGCTGGGCACTGAATTCAAGAACCTGGAACTGAGCTGGATCATAGTCTTTTTTATTTTGAGAGGACTGTTTCTCAGTTTCTAAGCTGCTCATGTTACACTCGAACTTGTGATCCTCCTGTCTCAGCCTCCCAGAAAAGTGGAATTACAGGCATGTGCCACCATGCCTGGGTTCGATATATAAAAATCCAATTGTCAGTAAATACTGAAGAGAAGTAAACAGGTACTGAAGCAGATGAAAGGTACCTGTGTGGAATCCTGGGGCAAGATCCCAGGCAGCGAAGGTGCACGCTGGCTCTCTGGTGTCTCACGGGCTCCACACTGTAATAAGGTGTACATGTAGGTACAGCAGGCATCAAAATCAGAAAATCTCAGGATTTTCAAATCAGAAAAGTACCTCCGGGGGCCGGGGATTTAGCTCAGTGGTTCCGGTGCCTGTCTTGCAAGCGCAAGGACCTGGGTTCGATCCCCGGTAACCACATACAGTACTGGGCGTGGAGACTCACCCCAGCAGCAACCAGTACCACATACCACAGTGCCGGGCGTGGTGGCTCATGCCTGTCATCCCAGCACTCGGGAGGCAGAGGCAGGAGGATTGCTGTGATGTGAGTTGGAGGCTGAGCTCAGGGCCAGCCTGAACCACAAAGCAAGACACTGTCTCAAAAAAAAAAAAAATTAAAAAAAATAAAAAGAAAAAGAAAGTACCTCCGGGATCAGCAGATGTAGATTTCTGCTGGAATCCAAGCATCCTAACAGTGGTGATGAATACTCCTAAATCTGATGTCTTTGCACTTTAGAACAGTTAATCATCAAGTAAGGCCAGTGTTTCTAGTCACTCTGTAGCTGGGAACAAGCATCAAGCTGAAGGCTATGTCAGACGGCTGACATAGGATTTACAATCCAGGCATTCCTTTCCCAACTCTGAAATATTGATCTAAAAAATGAAGTAAAGATAACAAAACTTTTAAAAATAAAAGGTGCATTACCTTTCCTACCAGCTAGAAATCTATACCTGTAAAGCAAGATATATTAGTTTTCCATTATTGCAATTAATTTGTTTTATTGTACAAATTTTAGCAATACTTTAGATATTCAGCATAGCCAAAAAGGTTCGGGCAGCTTCGGTTCAGCATTGGCTGACCCATTCTTTTGGGCCATGTCAGCAGCAACACGTCCCAGCAGCAACATGAGCAAATCTGCCCACCTCATGGTCAAGATTTGACAGACAGAGAGAAGAAACAGAATCCCGCCATCCCCTTGAAATGTGCCTCCAAATAGCAGCAGATCTGTGCATAGGCATCACCTTCCTAGAGCTCCTGCACCCCACAGCGTGCCCATGAGCCATTGCCATGAGATCGAGCTTCATCACGTGGCCTTTGTAGGCCACTCCAAACTCTTAGAGCATGGAAAAGACTCGGCAACTCAGGGACATTCTTTCTTTGAAAGGTTAAAGAGTGGAATGCATGTCTAGCTTTATACAAAATAAAGAATAATAAATAGGAGATATTTTGCCTGGGAGTAATGATGAAACTCACTGAGCTTGACAGTTCTACACAGAACTTATCCAGAAGTACATCCAAGAAGGCTAGAAGCTTCTATAATTTTTCTTCAGCCAAAGTGCTTCCTGAATCCATAAAATGGAGGCAAATCAGGGGACTGGGAAGGCAGAAAGAACTGTGGGGAAGGGTCCCCAGAGAAGTAGACACTTTCCATTCCATAGTTCTATCCTCTGCTGTTTTTAAAAGAACTTATTTCTCAGCAAGTGGGCGATCATTTCTTTCTCCCATGTCATTCTGTGGTGATCAAGCCGCACGGTGGTAAGTCTGTGTAACAGACACCCTGGAGAACAGAAGCAGTGCAACTTCCTCTGCTCACCCATCCACACACAAGACTGAGCATCTCCAAATTTTTGCTGAGAAATTTCCACTTTCAAATAATAAAGTGATGGGATACTTGAATAAAGTCAGGAGAATAAATTCTGCTCTTAGCTGCATTTATCAAGTTCAAATAAATCTACCAAGTGTTGCCAACCTGTGTATTAGATAAGTTAATGGGATGTTTTTCTGCTTATTTTTGATGAGGACTTTGGTCTTTATTCCCTTAAAATGAGTAGCTAATTTCATGAAAAAGTCAGCCAGTTTACTGGCAGATCCTTTGGTGAAAATGAATAATCCACTTCTCTGTACAATAAGTCACATAAATTCCCTGTGAGTTACACCAAAATTGGAGAAAATGAGGCTTTCTGCATATTTCTCAAAGGTACTCAAAACAGTAATGAGATAGTGTCTTTGGAACACAATCAGGTCCCCAAGGAGAAGTGCAATATAAACGCAGATCACCAGTCCATTATGATTTGTCTGTGCTTTATAAACAATTTACTGCTGGCAGCGTTTTCCTTGTAGAAATGAAAGGAAGTGCTGTTTATTAGGAAAGCGCATTAACCCTGACATTTATTTTCGACTACTTGCTCATAAGGGACCTAAGACCAGATAGCACAGGCTTCGCAACTGCATTAGGAACAACTGTTATCTCCCACGACTATTTACTCCTTTCTTAAGTGACTTGTGTACCGCAAGCAGCTGGGAAAATGTGAGCAAAAGAAGTACGAGAGGTGTAGCACAGGTACCAGAAAGCGAATCACTGGCCTCACGTAGTGCAGGCAGGTGCATTCTGGGAGCACTGAACAAGCACATAGCCAACCAGGCAGCTCTTAGCGCTCCATCGCTATGAAGGGGTTCTTAGCCACATCCTCCTAGTCCCACTGGGCTCCCCAGTACTGCTCATTCTGGGGCCAGTATAAAGTCTCCCCATCTTTTCTGGTGATGAAGTCTAAGGCTCTGCTTTGGCCTACCCAGGGCTGCCCACAGGCACTGGGCTCACTGACTCTGAACCCCTAGAGTGCTCCACACCCTGCAATTGTCATCTGATCTTTTTTCCTGAATCTTTACTCTTTTCTGCTTCAAACTCACTCAGCAAGCTGGAACCTGACACACTCCCTCCTCCCGCCTAGGCCTCAGGGCTCTGTAAGTGGAGGCACTGTCCTGCAGTAGTTAAACCCTCCTACTGAAGGTCAAAGATCGGAGCTCAGATCTTAGAGTATTCTTTACCAGCTGTGGCTCTCTTGAGAACATTACATCTCAAAGCCTCAGCCCTGACATCTTGAAAGTAAAAGAAATGATACTTCCCTCCCAGTATTGTTGTTGAGATAAAAGAGAAAATAAGGGTGAAGTACTGGGAAGAGCATCTATGCTAGTCTGTAACAAGAACTCTCTCTAGTTATAAATGTTGGCTTCCTTCTAGCTGTGAAAATTCTATCTTTTACCCTTGCACAAAAGAAATAATAGTGATAATAGCTGAAGTCTACCGAATGTTTCCTAAGTCCGGTGTAGGTTCTTTGCATAGTAGTATGTTAACTCAGTCATTCTCAAAACAGTCGCATAAGATGGGTAGGATAATTTGTCTCCACTTACAGGCAGCATAATTTCGGTATGGAATATCACAGATAGCTCAGGCACAGCTGGGGCTCAGCTCTGAGCGCATTTGACTTCCACGCTCTGCCCGCGGCCTCGTGCACTTTGCCTGCCCAGTCCAGCCCCCTGGTCATTCCCTCTTGGGTAGCAATAGCCTGGTGTTTCTGTTGCTTCAAATTTCCTCCCTTTTAATCTCTGGTTTTCTTTTCTTATACATCTTATCTTACCCTGTTCTGGACAGTTCTTCGATGGTATTTCAGTTCTTAATGATTATGTGATGAGTATTTAATTCTCATGTTATTTTCTCTCCTTTATTGGCCTTCTTGTATCTCTATGCTAAGGTTTCTGTATAGCTCCCATCAGAGCACAGTAACAAATTCATTTCAACAAGCTTTCAGATTCAGAAGACATCGCTACAGATAATAATCACACACACAGCATCATCATCACTGTGTATTGCTTCATTAGCATGTTACATGTGCTATTTCATCTGAATTTGCATTTGGTGATTCACATGCATGATCATCCTATTCAGCGTTTCCAAAGTCTCACCTTCACCTTTTTGCTAGCAAATCTGAACAGCACGCCCATTAAACATATCTCTGTGCTGAACCATGTATCTCAATGACACCACAGAGTCTTCTGTGGTCACAGATGGGCCAGTCTGGACATGGCTGGACTTACAATGTGTGCATGTGGGTTCAAATTCAGACAAGTTCTGGGAAGAAGGAGGCGCTGTGAGAGGTACGACCAACTTTCTGAGCTCTAAGAACATTGACTTGATTCATAACATACTTAGATGTGAACGTTTACAATAAAGATATTTTGATAACATATCATTTCCCAAGAAGACAATTTCCTTAAGTGTCATGCATATGTAGAGCTTTATCAAGCAATTTCCTCTGAGCTTTTCTTTCAGATTTCCCAGCATTTCCCTTCCCACAGCTCTCATCCTGTGCCAAATATTTCCTTCACCAGCCTCCGTGACCGATGTCCTCAGACACGGTGAGGCCAGCGTGGGTCCACCCACTGGTCAGCCTGTCCAGCAAAATTCCGTGTGTTCTGTTCAGTTCCTAGGGTGAAGATGGTGCCTCTGAAGGCTTCTCACTAGTATCAGCCCTCTAAAATCAAAATGATTTCACTTAGGCCATGTTGGCAGCTTTTCTAGTTTGCAAATAAACTGTTTTAAATATAAATCCATATTTACTTGGAGACTTCCAACATCATTGAGGATATTTTGACTATCTTTTAAATTAGAAAAAAAAACAGACTAGATATCATGCTCATAAAAATTTTACTCCTCTAAAAAATGCTACATAAATTCAATTTCAGTTTTATGGTGCCTCAAATCAAAGATCTTCACAGACCAGTGAATTTGCCTTTATCTCCTATAAGGACAAATGAAATTCCAAAGAAGGATAGATAATGAACTACTTTTGTATAAAAAAACAGAAAAAAAGTCAGATTAAAAGTGGTTGATGTAATAATTCTCAAATACTGTGGATTATGTTCCAGTTTTCCCCAGGCCTAATAAAATAATGTCATAAAGCTTAGTTTTCAGTTCCTAAAATACAGGAAACTCAGCATAACAAGTCTCCACTGACTATTGTTTCTTTAGTAACAAAACTCTGTTGACTAAGAGGAAAGACCAACATTCAAGGATGCTACTTTGCGCCAAAGAATGGGCCACATGGAAGTCAGATGCATTTTCTGTCCAAATCTCATACATGTTAGAGGTTTTATGGCTGCCCCACATGTGGTGAGGCAGGTGATTACCTTTCTTTACAACATCTTCGGAATGGTTCCTGGAAGGCTGGGTCTTGTAAAGTTCTTTCAAAACAAGTTCATTTTAAATATGACAAATTCTGAGGCATTGTTGTTATTGGAGATACAGAAAGGGAGCTGCCTGTCTTCTTGCTCCCCCATTTCACTCGTACTGTGGGCATTTCCACCCTGTTATGTTTCTTAGATTTTTCTTAGGAGAAATCATTGTTTGTTTTTGAATTGAGAGAATGAGCAAGTGTCAAGTTCTTTAATAGGAAAACATATTCAATGTATTCTTAAGGTTCTTCCCTGTCCCCATGGCTTAGCCCAGCCCTGGAGTGCTAATCCTGAATTTAAAAATATTTCTTCTCTCCTACTCATTTCGCCACCTGTCTTCTTTGCAGTAACCATCTCTTACCCTTCAGGTGAGAATCAAGGACACAGAAGATGTGTGAAGACGAGCAAAATCTGAAGCTGGCTGCTGCAGCTGTACGGGATATCAGAGCCTTCTCTGTGGGACAGTCTTTGGCCCCTTCCCGGGCCAGGTGCAGGATTTTCTAATGGACTCTCCCACTAGGTCACTTTCTCTCTGGAAACTCTTTTACCTGTTGTGGAGTGCTGCTTTTTCACACCTACACTGCTCACTTCTTTGTTTTTTGTTCAGGTCCCTTTTGGGGAAAGTCCCTTCAGAAGCGCCAGTGAGGTCATCTCTCCTATGACTTCCGGGATAAACGGGCTCTCAGCCAGCCTCCAAGTAGATGTAGATTCTGTCACTTTACTCTGCAACTAAGAGACCAGTTTAGTGGTCTTGCATTTCTCCACCTCTTGGTGAGAATGGGATCCTAATTTCTGTAACTTGCAAATTGTTGGGGGATGTGTTAAGTTCTCCAAGATATTCTCTGGAAACTTTTGTTTCTTTTTGTTCAAAAACAAAGTCGGTTATCATTTTTACCTAAAGAGTTGAAGAAAATGCTTTGCTCCAAATAAATCTTCATTATTAGCCTTGTAAACTGCTGTGCTTAACAAAATGCCTTATTGTTTTCCTGGGCCAATGGCATTAGAAATTATTTCATAATCTCTCCGGGTGTACAGTAGCTAGTGTGTCTTGGTAGGCAGGAGATATGCTCAGGTCAGAGCCAAGTAAGCTGGATTTCAACTTGGTTTTACTGTCAGTCTACTAAATTATCAAGAGAAAGTTACCTAAGCGCTCTATGTGTCACATTGCAATTTGCTAATGGGGTAACATTTGCTACTAATATTTTGCCATATTAAGTAATACAATGTGTCCTAGCACAGCATCAGATGTATGGTAAGCATTTCAGTGTACTCACACCTATCAGGAACTTTAACACCTAGTCTTTTCTTCTTACTTCCAGGGCTTTATTCCAACTAGAAATGGAAGAGGACCCCGATTTAACACCAGATTATATTGGTTTACTTGTAGTGTTATATTTTCCTGGCCTTTCAAATGTACTTTTAGTGTAAAGAAATATATCAGTGGAGTTTTCTAAGTTGAGTATTAATTTTAGTTTTGAATTTAATGGAAGCCTTATTGATAAAAGAAATATGGTAATAAATACCTCCTACCTAATTAAAAAACCGTAACATGTTACTGGGTTTCTTAACCTTTTAGAAGTATTGACAGTACAAGGTAAGTCTTTTCCCAGCATCCTCTCTGTGTAGAGGAGCGGTACTAAATGTAAACAGTAGCTTTCAACCCTCTTTTTTATACTGATGTCTTGAATGTAACTAGGAATTAATATTCAAGCATGAGCCAAATCAAAGGTTTTTAAACTTTATCAAGAATATGAAGTAGCTGGAGATTAAATAAAGATTCTGGGATTTATCCCTAAAAGCAGCAGGGTGGTAGGTGTCTTTGGGAAGTATTCCTGCAGTAAACTCAGCTACACAAGGCTCAGACCACGCCTCCAGGAAGGAATGCCAGACAGATGTGGGCACAATGCTTTCATCTGACGTTGTGTGTGTTACCCAGATGCCAGATGAGGGCAAGGTCTTGTCCTAGTGGGTGAGGTGCTGTTTTGGAGACCCATTTCTCAACCCAAAACGGTCTTTTGCCACTTTCAGAATAAAATGTTTCTTTATTTTTTAAAGATGTAGCCAATACAAACACTGTGATTTAGAGAAGTAGAAATTGCAGAGGAATGAGAGAAAAATTTCAGTGTTAGCACCCATTAGAAAAACGTGAACAAATTATAAGAAAAAGAAAAAAATGATATATACTATATACAGTATGATAAATGATTAATAAACACAATAAGACCTACAATCTCATTACTGACACATTAAATGCTTTTGGAAGTAGTGGCATGGTTATGAGATTGGCAAATGGAAAATGATTTGTTAATATTTCAAATAATGGGCAATGAATTTACTTTTAAATGAGCAATAAAATTATATATATTTTCCACATCATCATGAGTTTTTGACATACATACACATTTTAAATGGTTAATGATAGCATGCATTAGGCTGAAAATTTCTGCTTTTCCTTAACAAAATTTTATTTATATCTATTTTGACATAGGCCAACAATTACAGGCCTAGGACTTTACTATGAAAATAATTGTTTAAAATTCAAAACCACAATAAGTTATAAAAGAATATACATAGTATAACCCTATATGTTTTCCCTTTACTGAGTCTGTTGGTACCTTTTAGGTATATGTTCACCAATGGAAATTTGTAGATGTACATGATCTATCTTGATTCTCATTTTCCCCATCCCCTGCCCTCCTACATCCCCCTACTCTCCTATATACAGAGATGTTGCTTCTATCTTTTCCTTTTTACCATCAAATTTTTTCTTTTCATTCTTTCCTTTTCCCTGCCCCTACCCAGTCCCCCTTCTCCTTTGAACGTATCCTTCTTATTTTACAAAACCTATCATACATTCGGACCTTATTTTCACCTTCAGTTTAGAAATGATACAATATTTTCACGTGTGTCCTATTTATTTCACTTATGAGTACATCCTCAAGGTCCATCCGTTTGAGTATAAATGACTTAAATTTATCATTCTTTATGGCTGAGTAACACTATAATCCTATTCTTCTAAAGCTACGCTGATTACATTTAGTAGAAACATATCCTGATTTTATAGCATAATAGTGTGAATTACAAATGCTTTATGATGAAACAAATATGAGTTTCAGATAATTTTTCACATATTTGTATCTTTATTGCTTGAATTCATTACCAGAAAGAATTAGTCTTTCATTTTCAATATCATTTTAAAATTGTAAAGTTAAACAAGCATCTAGTATATTAAATCAGATTTATATGTAATTTGTGTGAAACTCAAAATATTTCACTCAATAGCATGACACCATAGCCATCCCGCACCATCAGAAAGTAGTGTATGTCAGTGAGGCTTACATTTTCCTTCTCTTAACTACCTCCTTAGAGAGCTAGTTGTTGCAAAACATCTGGGATTTATATAAAAATCAAAATTGAGTGCAAAGACATATTCTGACCTGGACTTTTAAAGTACTAGAAAACTTTTCCAAGCAAAAAACATTCTGATCATCGAAGCCCTTCAAGTACATTTTCTTCACTGCCTCAGAGATATTTCACTTAAAACAACTCTACCTTGAATAGCACAATAACATTAAGAAAAATTGCTTTTGGGATTTGTATCGTTCCAATATTTTAAGAAGAAAAATATTTTTAAAATAAATGAAAAACAAGTAAATCCTCCCAATTACTTTTACCTTCGGTTTTTTGAAGGGCTAATTTCTGAATTTTTAGAAAGCTCCCCCAAAAAAATATCGTCAGTATTTCCTTATCTCCTCTAGGGCTTTCCCCAAATGAACTGTGTTTTGAAGTAAATCTGCATGTGAGAGAGAGAATGTTTTGGCTCTCATTAATGTGTGAGGTGTCGTGTTTTCCAAAACTGACTGAGTGCAGTGGGAACTCAGATATTAACTTTATCAGAGTTCCTTGTCTGTTTAGCCTGCTTTGTGACTTACAGATTCCCTTCACATACATTGCATTGCTTTCTCATCCATTTCCTGATGTCCTTGTGGGCAGGTAGAACAAGCATCACTTTCCCTTGGGACATCTGCTTTACAAAAGTGAAGGCTGTTAGTGTGAGATCGCCTTACCCTTTGCTGTCTCAGTGTCTGCTGCGATCTAATGGCTTCATGGGGGGACACGAGGTCTGTAACCGACAGCAGAAAATTGTTTCAGAAAAGCCTGAGAAGCAAAGAATAACTAGACTCTGAGCTTGTATTCCGGGATGTTTAAGCATGGGTCCTGTATTTTCAAATTATATGGGACCAGCAAAAGAAAGTCAGACTTAATTTTAAAGTCTTCAGAAACACAATTTTAATAATAGGCAGAAACACAATTTTAATAACAAAATATAAAATTATTATACCTTCTTAAAAATAAATCTGGACTGTTTTAACGAATATTCTGAGTTGTTTTTATTTTTTTTCATACGAATAAGCTGCAAAATGTATAGTCTGAATGAGAGTAGAGCTCCTGAGCATGACAGAGATGTAGTGATCTGTGCAGAGCTTGCTGTGTGCTGCCTGGAGTGTGCCGGAAATTAGGACCGCCTCTGCTTCACTTCCCGGCAGCCTCAGGAAGACCTGACTCAAGACTCCTCCACAGGCCTGGCTTACTCAGCAAAAGGTGCTCTTCTTACAGAGATGTTGGCTAACTATGTTTGACAACCCCAGTATATATAACATCGTTCTCTTAGACAGTCATTTAAAAAGAGCAGAGTATTATAGATTAATATGCATTAAAATGTCTATGCAATATAAATTGCCAGGAGTTTCTCAATTACTTTCCCAAAATCCATTTTCTTGAAGAATATATCTTAACGTTCTATGGAATCAGACTATCAATTTACTAGTTGAGTCAGTTTTTGCCCAGAAACTTTTGAAATGAGTGCAGAAAAATCTACTGTATAATACCTTTTCTTATATTATTCATTTTAAATTATTATAGATTTTTGGACTTTGAATATAGTGCTTAAAATTTGGACTTCATTGTTATCTCCTAGGATTAAAGGAGTCAAACACAGGCTTCTTCTTACAACTCATTCAGTTCTATAGCATGCCTATTAAGTCCCAGAGACATGTTGAGGAAAGAGAAGGATCACCCGGCACAGAAACAGTAGAAATGGAGTTTTCAGGCATGCCAAAAGCAGTTTGCTGCATTTTAAATCAAAAGGTGAGAAAATGAAGATGCAAATGAGTTCTAGAATGTATGTTATATATGGTGAAATAGAAAATATTCAAAGTGAAATGGGATGAAGGGGGAAATAATGAGGGGAAAAATAAAGGGAGCATAACAAAAAAGAAAGGAAACAAAGCTTATGTATGTAGGGGACAGGGATGGTAGAGTGGATAGAGGTATGGGAAAAAATGAGAAGTTGTGTCGTACACTGGTACAAATTTTCATTGTTGAGTGCAGTCGTGGTGTGTATATATAATGTGCAATAATGATTTCAATCTATAAAAAAAGTGAAATCTAATGGTCAAATTTCTTCCCTTCTTAATGAAATGATTTTGAAAGACTAATAGCAGCCACTATTGGTTAACTGAGATTTAAGATTCTACTCATTAAATGAAACCAAATGCAGAGATTTTTCTTAGCAGAGGTTGGTCCCTTTCAGCTTTAAGATTAAGGCAGATGCTGGAAGTAAGAATTTGAAAGTCAGGTCAGGTGAAACTCATTTTGATAGTTTCTACTTCTGCCAGGTTAAGTTAATCACAGACACATAATGCATCCATGTATGATGTACCGTGTGTTACATATCTGCAGGATACAGCAGATTCACAACAGTGCTTCAGGAAATCCACTCCTTCTGCTTAGAGTAGCTGTTTTGTGGCCAGACACCCTTGAGCTGCAAAACTGTCTGCAGCTCTCCTTGGTGCTGTTCACAGGTGTGCGGCCAGCTCATGCCCAGGGCAAGCCTGCTGCTGCCCTGTACCTTTCAAGCTTCAGAGATTAAGAAGAAAATGCTGAGAAGTTTTCCTGACACATGTCATATTTACACACCAAAATTAACTATTACTTAAAAAACACAGAAAACACTCTCCTAAATTCGTTCCTTGAGGGCAGAGAAGGCCAAATGTGGTGTCAAATACTGTTATCATGGCAGGAGTAAAAGTCACGAGCCTCCCAGTCCTGGGATTTCCTGAGTGAGTACACAGAATGATGTTCAAAATAATATCATAACTCCTTGTTCCTTCTTTTTTTCACCCCATCTGCACATGTTTACTCAGTGAACAATCTTCATCCAAACTGAGTTGGGTTCCAGAGGCTAAGAACTTCCGTCCCAGAGGAGCTCACCTTCTTCTGCACCTGCGCGTGACAGAGGCCTTTTGGAACCCTGGGAAGGGACAGGAAGGATGCCAAGGGGCCCAGTAGGGGTCACGGGCAACTTCCTGTGGACTCTGGGCAGCTATCACATGAACACATTTGGAGCAATACAGATGGAAATGGGGTGAAGAACAGCAAAGCAACAAACATGCTGAGGAGGTACTAGTTCAGGAAGGAGGATGTGAAGTGGCCGAAGCTGACTCATGAAATAAGGCAAAGTCAAGGGGCAGCAAGAGGAATTTTTAAAAAAATTCATTGGTACATTATGAATACATATCATCATCTCATTCATCATTGAGAGTTTGTACCAGAATATGACACAACTTGATTCCCATTTTTCCACTTCCCCTACCTGCCCTGCAACCTTTTTTTATAAGGAAGAGGCACAGATTTCTTATACTCACAATAAACTACCAGTAAACAGAGAAAAGTTGAATGAATGTTTGTGCTCTCTAAGGAAGAAGGAAAACTTGGCCAGTATTCAAGCACATTAATGGTGCCATGATTTAGTTCTGATTAAGAGCATAAAGTACTTGTCTGGGAAAATCTGAGTAGGAGTCACTGAAGCAGTCTTGAGTGGCCAGACATGGCACCCCCGGGGAGACGCAGTGGGAACACACAGGCCCCAGGAGATGCAGTAAGCCTGTACTACCCATATAGATATTCATGGTATAATACCTACCAAAGGATTCTATTTTTTATCCTCCCCTTGCGCTAACAATTATAAACACTCTTTGCAATATTTCTCAACAAGAAAACCTTTGGCTCACTGGAGTTCAAAATCACTGTCCCACAGACTTTCTGTGTTGGTGGAAAAGACCGACATCTGCTATGTGCAGGAATCACATATTTAAACACATACAAATTTTAAATTAAAACTTTCTGGGGCTGGGGATTTAGCTCAATGGTTCTGGTGTCCGGCTGGCAAGCACAACGCCTTGAGTTCAATCCCCAGTACCACATATGACGGTGCCACTTGTGGTGGCTCACGCCTGTCATCCCAGCACTCAGGAGGCCAAAGCAGGAGGATGCTATGAGTTCAATGCCAGCCTGAGCTGCACAGTGAGTCCCAGGCTATTCTGAAGTCATCTAAAGCAAGACTCTGTCTTAAAAAGTTGAAAAAAACAATAAAACTTTCTACTTATTAGTATACTGTATCGTCTATGGAAATTACTCAGATAATGCCTAATTATATAGTTTACAACTGATATGCTCAGAACCTACTAGATGCAAATTGTTTGAGAGTAAGCTCCTAAGCATTTGGAATCAAGTTTTTAAAGAAATTTTAATTTGTTATTTTAATAATTTATTGATACACTAAGTATATATAATAATCTCATTCACCATAGGGAATTTGTACCTGTATATTGTACATCTTCATTCTCAGTATTTCCCATTCCCTTGCTCTTCCTGTAGCTTTTCTTCCTCACCTTATTTATGAGAGCTTCGTTTCACTTTCTTCATTTCTATTTTTTCCTCTTCCTGCAGTTTATGTCTCTGGAGTTCTATCTAGTTCTCAATTTAACAATAAACTAGAAATACACATTAAAAGAACAATGACTATGAACATTTGAAAAATGGATTTATCCTATCCTTGTATATAATTGTTTTCTCTGTACATGTATTAAAATCTAAACATTGTCAGGATAAGAATAAAAGAAGAGTCTGATAATTTTATAATCCATTATTCTAACTGCAATGTTTAGACTTTTCATATTTTAAAAATACATTAATGAAATTTAAAGTATTAATATATTATTTTATTTTTGTATTATAGCATCTACTTCAGGTTTTTTTCTGGCAAAATATATAAAAATTAAAATTTTAACTGTTCACATTATTTTTTGGCCATTATTTGTTTCATCCCATGATTATTTTTGAAAATGACTTTTTAATTTAAAAGGAATGTTAAAAGTAAGTTCTCAAAAAAAGGAAATATTGTCACCATTTGCAGAGTCTTCATAGCATATAAATTTTGCCAAGTAAATGTCGAAGAACTTACATGAGTCTTATAATTAATTCCAACCCAACCAGCAAAACCACAGTTCCTCCTGATTTTAAACTAAATAGCAAATAGCTGGCCCAGCCACACACAAACCAGCTTCCACTGCTCTGGCCTAAAGCCAAGCAGTGCTGTGGGCGTGGCCATCGGGGTAGAGCATGCGCTGTAGGCTCACACGTTGGCTTTGGATACGCAGGCAAGTTTCTTATCCTCTCTGTATGCAATAATAACACATGTACTTTGTGATGATTAAGGCAAATTACATACATAAACTACCCTGGACAGTTAGTGATACATAAATTGTACTCATGTTGTATTGGAAAACAAAAACAAAAACAGAAACAAAAAAACGCTGATACTGCTTTCCGGAAAGCCTCAGTGTGTTCGTTATTAACATACTCAAACATCGTCTAATAGAGGGTCACTTTTAAATATTAATAATTACAATTATTATTTCCTTTCGTACAACGTTGATGTTGTTAAAAATAATATACTGTGCTATACAGGCAAAATCAAATTTTTAAAAATAAATATCTTCTTCATTGGACTTTGAGTTGTTCGAGAGAAGGTAGCCTTATGATTTTGTAATTTTTAACAGCTTTTTCCGTAAGTACTCGTGTGCAGTGTAGGGAGTTGGTACATACACATAACATCTCTTAGTTCTTTTTATTTCCTCTCCCTGCCCTTCTCTCCTCCTTCTCTTCGCCTCTCATGGCACTATCTGCTCAAATTTTTATTCTCCCTAATTTAGAAAACGCTCCCCCTGGCACAGTGCCATCCCTGCCCTCTTTTAAAGGGTATTGTTTGGATTTTCCTGGTAACTCTACAGTTATTTTGTTCTGCTTTGTTCTAGGAAGAAGATGGTGGGCGAGTGAAAGGGATTCAAACCTCTGGGGATAAACCCTGCTAGCAATGAGTGTATTTGGTAAATAGAAAACAAGAAAGAGAGAGTGTCAATATGGACTAGTATTTTCAAATAACATAATTTTAATTGACATTTGCGCTTAGGTAATTCCCACACCGAGAGTGTCCGATCAGGCTGACCGGTCCTGTCTCAGGAGCTCACTGTCCTGCGGAAGTGAGCAGGCACAGGAGACGTTGTTCTGACTTCTAATTGATTTCATCGGAACTCCCCAGGCCAGACGTGTGTGTGGCTTGTGTGGAGGAGATAGTAAATCATGTGCCAAGAAGACAATCTAAAGCATATCTGAGTCAGAGGCGAGAGTCTCTTGGGTAGTAAATTTAGGATTATTGATTTATTTTGACTATGAGGCAGTGTAGAGGAAGCAATGGGAACTTTATACTTCATCAGAGAAGTATAGGTTAGTGAAGAAAGGACTCCTGAGTGTTAAGAACTAACCAAGTAGAGGTAATAAATACAGAATGACCTTCTAGCCTTGAAGCTGACAATACTTCCCTCCACCTGGCTTATTTCTTTAACTTTTTAAAAATACTGATGACTGTCCCAAACGTCTTCAGATTCAGGTGTGATTCCCTAATTTAGGTCTCAGGCCAGGTGTCAGTAATTTCCAATTTTCTAGACACCTCCAGTTTGAACAAAGGAAAAACATTCACTGTGCGTCGTATTAAAGTCTGTGGTGGCCGCTACATTATCTGTGCCAAGGGTCTAGTACAGTGCTGGACCAAGTAGGCACTCAAAATGCCATCCTCTTTCCTGGCTTTGTCACATTCAGACTAGAGACTATTAGCTGATGTGACTGACTTACAAGACTAAGGAAGTACGGACGTGGAATAATAGATTTGACGGATGGGACTGTGCACCGCTGGGATCCCGTGGTGTCAGCAGTGTCACCACCGTCTCCATGGCCAGTGACTTCCTCCCTCCTCTGCCGTCCACTTCCTGCAGGGAAATCCGGAGCCATGAAGGAAGCACGTTCTTCAGAAGCACAAAGGGCCACATATGCAGACCTAAGTGCAGAACTGAAGTTTTATAATTTCCCCAAGATCACTTTTAAGCTTTTTCATATTTTAGTTAACAGCTGATGCAATAATATAAAAAAGTATCAGAGCTTGCTAGTAGCTTTGCAATGGAATTTCCAGGGTGCCCAAAAGAACTGAATTGAATAACACTGAGTGAGAGAGCCAGGTCCACTTCTAGCTTTTGTTTTTTGCACGAAAAGGTGATTACACTGCAACATGAAACTCAAGGGTAACATTTTGCTTTCATTTAGTCAACACTGGACACTATTTCACTATATGTCAAATGATAGCTTCCTTACAATTTCTGATGGGAGACAACTTTTCTATAAACAAAGTTAAGTGACCTAGAATCTATGAAATTATCCTACTGATTAATGAAATGACTATTACTTCAAGTAATGCTGAATGAAGAAAGGCTGGACAAATCTGGTCCTAATCCTTATGTATTATTCCAAGGAGAAGATATCTAACTGTTCTGAAACTTACTCACTGTAACTGCAAGAGAGGAACATACACTTAGCTCCTATAGTGACTATAAGATGAAGAGTGTAATACGTGATCAAGGTCAAAAAGCTTGTCAGTCTTAAAAACTCAATCACAGAGTTAATTTTCTTGAACATGTGAAGTAAGGTTCATTTGGTTTCTTTGTGGTCTAAGGTTAATTATTATTTGATGGCATTTGGCTGTTCTCAAATGCAGAGGCTGTCTTCTGGGGCCAAAGAAAGTTTTCTTATTGCCTCTCAAGTGTACAGGACAATCAGATCTGCTGACCAATGGAACATTCTCCATTATATTTTTAGTTGTAAAGAAGATGAAGTACTCTTGACCATGCTTGAGAAAATGTTCACTAGGCTCAAACTTGAAAATTTTTAAAGTATAATTTTATATTTATATGCAGTTATTAAAGAAAGCATCATGATTATAAGCTTCTAATCTTACTTTTCAAGTCATGTGAGTTAAGAATTTAAGAAGCTGAATAAGAAATTTCCTAGGTGTCAAAAAACACCCTAACTTAATGTACAGTGAAAACAGCATTCACATGGAGGCTAGAAAACCTGTGCAATTTAATTCCTGTCAGATTTCACTGTACTGAGAACAATAGTCACATATACAACTGAGTCTCCTACTGGGAAATCCCTTTTGTCTGTGGTGGGGAAAGTCTCAAATGTACAACCAAGTCATTACTCAACTATACTAAAGAAGTATAGCAATAAAGAACATAAGTTTTCTTTGAGAAATCACAAACTGAAAGGATTCGCATCTTAGCAATATTCTATTTCAACTAAACAGCAGATAGCTGGTTGCTATCATACAGTACTGTACATTTTCTCCATTAATGACACCGGAGCCTGCTTCTGATTCCTGTGACTGTGCTGACATGAATCTGCGGTGACTTAAAAAAAAAAACATAAACTTATTTAGCCTTACTGTTAAAGGCTAGAAGAGTGAAATCAGTACCACTGGGCCTCATGGGTAATTAGTTCCTTTCCTTATCTGTATGTGCCATCTGCTAGAATTCCTTGATTAGGATGCATCACTTAAATTTGCAAGGCCCACATTGTTAGACCCTTTCAGATCCATTTGCTTCTGTCCCTTCCTGATAGAGGATAGATAGATAGATTGACCTTAATAATCATAATATTTCCATTTCATTATACTTAATGAAATCATATCTGAAAGTCTTTTGCACTTGAGATAATATTTACATTTTCTTGACTGAAGTGCTGATCTTTTGGTGTTTTTGTTTTGGCAGCACTAGGAATCAAACTCAGGCCCTTGTGCTTCCAAGGTAGACATGTACCACTTGACCTAAATCTCGGCCAAGTACTGATATTTAGGAGACCACTGTCTGACTTATATCTACAGTGCTCCACTCTCTGTTCTTCAGTGTGTGCAGACAATGCTCTTGCAGGTTCAACTCCATTTAAAAGTCTGGTTAATTGCTCTTCTAGGTATATACACAACAAAATTAAAAGATTCATATCACAGTGACATATGTGCACCCATGTTTACAGCAGCTCAGTTTGTGAATGCTAAATCTTGGAAACAACCAAAATGTCCATCAACTGGAGACTGGATAAAGAAGATGTGGTTCTTTTATAGAATGGAGTATTGCTCTGCCATTAAAAATGATAAGATTGAGTCATTCATACAAATGGATGTACCTTGAGGACATCCTCTTAAGTGAAATAAATAGGTCACAGAGGCGAAAATATTGTATCTTTTTTGGTATGAGAAAAGTTGTAAATGAGTTGTAGTATGTATAGTTGATATTATGAAATAGAAAATATTTAAAAGTAAAGAGGGTGTAGGGGTAAATAATGAGGGGAGAAAGAATGTGACTGTAATAAAGAAAAAAGGAAACAAAGCTTATGTATATAGTGGGTGTGGGATTGCAGGGTGGGGGAAAGGCGAAAAAATGAGAATCAAATCTTGTCATATTCTGGTACAAACTCTCAATGTTGAATGCGATTATGATGTGTATTCATAATGTACCAATAAAGATTTGAATTTAAAGAGAAAGAGAAACTTCCCATTATACTCCCAAATTTTGTTAGAAAAAAGGAAACATAAGGAAATATATATATAAGAAAATAAAGTATACATAAGTATATGTAAGTAAATAAAGTAACAATGAAGGCCATAGGTCTATGTCAGTAAAATTTATGAAAATGAAGTTTTTACCCTATTAGCCATTCTAATACCTTCTGTCAAGAAATAATGCTTGACAGGGGAGCAACTAAACTAGAACACAAACTCAGTTTACTTGATTATTTTTCAACGCTGGGCAGAAAGTAGTTGTAGGTTGTCACTCACAGGGATCCCAAAGACTCAAAATCCTGCCTAAGAGTCTAAGGGCCAAGTATAGAAATGGCAGCTCAGATTCCTGCAATCTTCCCTTTGGGAAAAGAAATTGCATAATGCTCAGTGATAATAAAATGGCCTTGTATTGTCTCAGTCTTGAAATAAAGACACTAATATGAGATTTTAATACTATGTCTTTCATAAATCATATACATTCTGAACCACAGATAACACAAGCCTTCCATTCAGGAACCATGGTCTTTTCTTTCTGTTTCAAATTAAAAAAAAAATCTTCATGACCTTTTAATCCTCACTAAAAATGTTTATGGAAATAAGCCAGATATTTGATCCTTCCTTGGATAACTGAACATAGTTTAATAGGCAAACTGCAGAGAAACACTATTTAAGGATGAGTGGCACAGTCCTCAGACAGCCTTATCGTTCTTGTTAAATGCACAATTTCTTAACGCACTTCAGTGCTTTCCTAATCAGAAAACTATAAAGAAGCTTTAGAAAAAAATTACAGAAATCTTCTAATATGTACTGATACTCTTGAATCTATTAGAGTTAAGGCAATCTGAGCCCCTGGTAGCTTAGAGACATTTCCAACATTTTACATCATTTCCTAGGATAAAGAATATATCAAACAGGAGAAAAAACTACACCGAAAGACAGCTGTGCCACAGCGAGATCGCACCATGCTTAGCATGGCCAACAAGAGAGGAGAAGTGATAATGTTTCCAAGCATCGCCGTTTCCTGTTTTACTGCAGAACCACCATACAACTGTAGCTCCATACCACATGGACAGAAATTGAGTGGGAAAAAGTAGATAAATTTTCATAGAAAAAGTTTACCTTTGCTTTTCTTAGGAGTTTTCTCACCAAAATTAGACAGATTTTACAAACTAATTAATCATTTATCAGTCTTTTGGCTAAAATCAAGTATAATATCTGTTGTTATCAGTTTAAAAATTTAATCTGTATTAATAGTAAAACATTTCATATGTCTACTATTTGTGCATATCTCTGTGTGTATGTTGCATTTCATTATAGAAGCTCAGTGAAATAAACCTAACAAAAAATTACAAGATTACAGTGCCTTTCAGATCATTTAACTCGCACTTGTCATGTCCGCTGTATTATTAAAATATTTTAGTAGTAGTAGTTTAAAGCAATTTTGTTTTCTAAAAGTAATTTACTTTCCCAGGATATAGTACAGATATTTTATCTTCTGGGCAGAATGGTGCTATTTGGAAAGCCACTTTATGTGAAAAATAAACATTTCCATTCTGCTCATAAAATAGAGGTGAAGAAAATAATTTTTAAAGGTATTAAATGTTTACTAGTGACTGGCTCTTTCAGCCATTCGAGATGACACTGAGCACTTAAAGTTTAAAAAGTGGAACAATAAACCTTAGGACAAATGAATTAATATTTGCTTTAAGCCATACATTAGTTTTGTTTTTGTTGTTATTAATAAATTACTGTCAGTGAATGATAAAGAACTGAAATTAGAACGATGACTCATTTTTAGATCTGAGCCCATACTCAAAGTATGTGATTTAAGCAAAGGAGAATCCAAAACAAACCGAAACCATTATAGCACATAATGTTCCTTCCACTGTTTTCTTCTTGGGCTCTTTGTGTAAATTCTGACTCCTTTATGCATTTATAAAAGTCAACTCTAAGAGCAGTCTTCAGAGTGGAGGATTCACATAAAGTCCAGAGACTCCCTGAGAGTCACAGAATTATATTTTTACAGCGACCAATTTGTAGCTCCTCCGCCTCCACGTGTAACCCTTCCTGAAGTGCATGTGCTGGCAGTGCATCTGGGACCAGGATGCCTCGCTCTGTCCTCACCTGCGTGAACCAGACTCCCAGGTGTACGGAGCCTCTCCTCTGTGCTGTATCCGTACAGTGTGTCTGCCGTGCTGGGACAACGTGGCAACAATGAGCATGGCGGGGTCTGTCTCGGAATCCCCACAGAGAATACAGTTGCAGACATGGTCTTACCTTCCTGTTGGCATAAAGTTGCCATTAAAAACTGGGTCTTCAGGCCAATGAACATCTCAGTACCTTTGAGTGGAGGGCAGGAGTCACGATTTTCATTGAAAGCCCAGTTCCAATTTGGAATCTTGTAAAAAATGATCTTTCTAGTGGAGAACTAATTGTGCCAAACATAGTGTCTTTGCCCTCACTTCCTATGCCCAACCTTCCACACTCCACACTGCATTTTAAGGCAGGTGGGTCCTGAAAACTTCATTTCCCAAACTGTTTAATGACCGGCTGCAAGTTCCTCCCAAGCACTGAAGAAAGGCAAATAGATACAGGAACTGCTTCTTCCTGGCCACAGGCATGGCCAGATCAATGCTCAGTGCGCTTTTGGCATCTCTGGAGAGCCTCGCCCTGGCTGGAACACCAGTGTCCAGGCCCCTGGGAGTTCCCAGCACCCCCACCGGCTCTTTTTTTCTCAGCGGCAGCAGTGGCAAGGAACTTTTTCCACGGTTATGAGCACAGGTGACCCTGTATTTGACTACTGGCCTGCAGCTCTAGCAGTGACGGTTCACTCACCCAGTTAACATACAGGTGACTCTGTCGTTCGTTTTTCGGCCCTTCTCTATCAGTTCTCCGTATTAAATTCCCCGTGACTGGGCCCTGACCAACACAGAACAGAGCAGGCAATAGTAACAAGTAACCGAAAGCAGACTGCCTGATTGTGTTTAACGAACAGACTCCCGCACACACCGACCCCTCGTCCACCTTTCTACGCGAGACCGGAGCTTCCAGGACAGAGAAGGTAACTCCCTGCGGTGTCTGAGAGCCCTGCGGCCCTCGCTGCCGGTAGAGCCAGCTGGGGGAAGTTTCCACAGAGCCAAGGCTCAGTCTCATCTGCATATTTTTCATGGTTTCAGGAAAAAGGAAAGGAAAGTCTCCACAGCTTTTCTCTGATGTCAATGCTAAATTTTGAAATAAAAATTTTTTGACATAAAATATATTGAAAGTGACTTTACTAGTTTCTTGAATATTTAGGGTCAGAAAAATACCTGATTAACTTCAGTCAAATGATTATTGAATACTAAAGACTTATATCCACTTTGGAACTAGAGTTTATATGACAAATTTGCTGTCGGTTCATCTACTTCTTTATCTGTTTTTTATTTGCTTTCGAGGAAATTTTTGTAAGAATTGTTTTGGTTTTTGTTGTGTATTCTGAGAAACTACTCAGACGATAATACACAGTGTGATAAGTACCGTTCTTCTCTTATAATTTTTTCATAAAATAAAAAAGGAAATTACCTTTTGTCTAATTTGAAGTTAATTCCTTTACGTACAGTTGGAAGCAAGTTCCTTTCCATTGCTTTAGAAAATGTTTCTCCTATCTCTCACGCTCGGCCTTGGACTTTGCCTCAGCATATAAATATAGTCCACTCTCCTCGGCTTCATTGTGGGAGGCGAACGTGAGAGCCACTACCCCACGGGAACCACCGCTTCGCTTCATTGTGAGGATGGTGACAGCAGTGACGACAACGACAGTGATCGTGCGGGTTGTAAAATACATGTCAGCCGTTCATCCTTTCATTTCAAATGCGTCGGTCCCTCCTTCGGGCATCTTTTTTTTTTTTTAAATTATCTTTATTGGTACATTAAATATACACATCATGATTGCACTCCATAATGGGGATTTGTACCAGTATAAGACACAACTTAATTCTCATTTTTTCCCATAGCCCCACCCACCCTACCACCCCCCCCATACATATAAAATTTGTTTCCTTACTTTTTTGTTACAATCTCAACATTGGCATCTTTATTTTGACCAGACTTCTCCACACTGGAGTCTCCATTAACTCACATCCAGGAAATCTGGTTTGCTCTTGTACTTGCACTCTCTGTGATGTTTCCATAGAGCATTTACTGATGAAATTTTGAAATTACTTCCTCTTGAGCCTTTACAATTTTTTCCTATTCTAGTTTTTTATGTAATTTCACCACTGACATTTTCATTGCAGCTTCGTCCTGGTAGCTTTTCCTAGAGTCATCCTGAATTTTTTAGATTTTCTAGTGTCACTTCATTTCTCTGCACATATACATTTTCCCAAAGTAATTCATGCAAATGCAAGATTTCATTTTATATATATTGATGATTTTCAAATTTGTATATACAGCTTGTATTCCATTATTCAGTTTCATTGAGACTGGATTTACTTGGTTGTCCATAAGGTACCTAGTTGTCATAAGGCAAATTGGGTCTCCAAAATCCAATTTACCATCATCTCTTTAAAAATGTATAGTTTTTGCTCAAGAAAAAGACAAGACCCATGTATTCCAATTAGAAGATATATAACTCACTTTACTCTTAACAGTGAATTTAGGAAATAAGTTCAGTATAGTTAAGATGTCAATTCCTCCTCATATGATCTTTACATTTAAGACCACAAGACCAGTCAAAATCCCACAGAAACACTGAAGGTGTAAATAAGTTCTAAAGTGTATGATAGCGTTGTGACACAGGAAGAAGATGTTCAAAGGGAAAAGGGAAGGGCTAGTAAAGAAAAAAAAAACTGATGGTAAAAAAAGGAAACAAAGCTTATGTATAGAGGAGGTGGGGAATCGTGGGGGGGCAGGGGAAAGGGGAAAATGAGAATCAAGATGTGTCATGCACTGGTACAGACTCTCAACGTTGAATGTGATCATAACATATATATAAAATCTACCAATAAAATCAGTTTTAAATAATCCTAGAGAGTTACTTGGTTTACATTGATAAAATTGTTCTAAGGTTTTTATGGAAGGCAAAACACCTGAATAGCAAATATGAATTTAAAGAAAAAAGGATAAAATTGGAGCGTAGAGAAAAACCAAGCGTAACACTTATTCGAAAGCTACTTAAAACAGTGTAGGACTAGCAAAAGAATAAAAAAGTAGATCAACTGAACAAAATAGAGAATTCAGATATAGACCCACGCAAATACAGTCAGCAGATATTTGACAAAGAAACAAAGACAATTCAGCAGAGAAGGGACACTGTTTTCAACACAAATGGATATGCAAAAACAAATAAACCCTAACAGCAATTGACTTTATGCCTGCCACAAGAATTAATTCAAAATAGATCATAGGTCTAAACATTAATGCAAAAACTATAAATAAAATGCATGTAACACAAAATGCAGTATTTTAAGTATTTTTAACTGTACACTGGTGTCATTGATATTCTTATACTGGCAATGTTTTATAGACAATACCAAAAGCGCAGTCCATGAAGAGAAAAAAATTGAGAAATCATATTTCCTTAAAATTAAAAATTTCTACTCACTAAGATGCTATTAATAGAATAAGACAAGAAACCAACTGTGAGAAAAATCTTGCAATATTTGCTAAAATGATTTTTATCCAAGAATATCCTAATGACTCTTAAAAACTGAATGAGAAAGAAACAACCCAAATAAATAATAGGCAAAAACCTGAACAGAAAATTCACTAAAGTAGATATCTATGTGGAAAATAAGCATGCAAAAGGTGTTGAACATTATCTGTCATTAGGAAACTTTCAAATTGAAAAACAAGACATGGCTGTATATCTACTAGAATGGCTGAATCCACTGTGAATGCTGGTGAGGTTACAGAGCAGCAGGCACTCTCGGTCACTGTTGGTGGAAATACAAAACAATCCAGACACTTTAAGACAGCACTCTGTTCGCACAAAGGTAAATACACCCTTGTGAAGTGATCCAGCAATCTTCAGGTTTCTACTATTTTCCCAAATGAATTTAAACAATTTTATATGCCCATAAAAACTCTCATATGAATATTTCCAGCAGCTTTCTTGACAATTGCCAAAATTTCGAAGCAACCAAAATATCTTTCAGGAAGTGAATGATAAACTATGGTTTACCCAAACTATGGAATGTTATTTAACAACAAAAGGAGAGAAACGTCAAGACACAAAAAGACATGGAAAAAAATCTGTAGAAAGTGAAAGGAGGCAAGCTGAAAAGGTTACATATTATATACGATGCCAACTACACGACATTCAAGAAAAGGCAAAATTAGAAGCGTAAAAATGTCACTGTTTGCCTGGGGCATGAGGTGTATTGGTAGTGGGGGGGAGGTGTGGAGGGGGAAGAATGAATGCATGAAATCCAGGGGATATTTAGGGTAGAGTAATATTTTATATCACGTGATAATGATGGAGACATTACAATGGTGAGCTTCTGTTGCTCTATGTCTCCTAAAACTGTACAACACAAACAATCCTAAGGTTATTAACTGTAGTCAATAAATTTCAAATGTAGTTCATCAGTTCCACCAAGTAAACCATATTAGTTAAAGATGTTAATAACAGGAAACCAGGATAGTAGTAGTTGGAACTCAGTACTTCATGTTTAAATTCATTGTAAACCTCCAAGCAGTCTACAGATAAAACTTCTTAATGAATAAGCACTGAGTTATGTCTTAAATTTGTCTTTTGAACTCTTCCTGTGCTGCTATTCATTTGTCAGACCTGCATTATCATTCATCTATATTGCTATGGTAACCCACAGTTCATTCAACTCAGATCAATGCTGACATCGCTTCCCAACTGGTGTTGCTCAGCTCTGTATGTATCACGTTGCCTTCCTGTGTAAACTGTTTCAGAACTTCCCAACAGCTCACTGTTCAGTGTGGCTTTTCAGCCACTAACACTACTGAACTACAGTACATCACTAATTTACAAACATTCTAGTAAACTCTCAGAGACATAAAGAGAGCTCACATTAGGAACATTTGTAGATGCTAATAAATCACAGAAGCAGCTCCTGTGTAGGGTGGACAACGTCACAGTGGTGTTGTGTGCTTAGTGCACAGTGCAATTGTGTACAGCAGTACAGTGCAGTCAGGGACTTACTGTATTTTTGTGAGTGTTTGTTTTTTTATGGTTTGCCTTGCATATTTGTGTCAAAGGTTTATAAGACTCTGTTGGACTCACAATCAAATCTGACTTCTGAACATTCTCCTAGAACAGAACTTTGTAAGTTGGGGACATACTGTAATTCTTTTGAGTTCACTGCCATTCATGAAAGCTTTGTTCATTTGCTTTGGGTGTCTCTGATTAAGTATTTAACTTAGCACTCAACTTATCATTCAAATTTTTCTAAAACATGAACTCATCTCTCTTTCCTCTGAGCTTCTTTTAACTTCCAGGCTGGAATCAATGGTTTTCTCATCTGTAGGCCACCCTAAACTGGTAGGGTATTCACAAAAAAATGCCATGTACTTTTTCCCTTTTATTCAACTGTATACTGTGTTAGCTTTTTGTTTCCAGAAAAAAAAAAATCACACACCCTCAGCTCAACAAGAATTTCACTTTGATCATGATTTCGAAAGCTTCAGGTCAAAGTTGCCTAGCACCAAGGCAGACTCACCGTGGCTCAAAGGTGTGGAGGAGGAAGGTTGCTCTCTTCATGGCAATTAAGAAGCTGAGTGAACAGGAAGACACAAGGAGGAAAGAAAGGCCTGGGGGCCGAGTATGCCTGCGAAGGTGTGTTTCCTGTCTTCCTGTCCTTCCTCCAGCTGGACTCCACCTTTCAACAGCACAGTCACCTATGATTTCACCACTGAGTTCATTCTGAACACGCTTGGGGGACAGTCTTCTTCCAAACCATAACATGCATCTATTTTCACATCACTGAGACCTAGCACAGGATTTGGTCCAAAAGAGTAATATAATTTATCTTCATATAAATGAGTTAAGGATATATTAGACTAAATCACTATGTAATGGTAGGGATATAAATTCTCTTTATGGGCAGAGTAACAAAATATTTTTCATCTGCTGGAAGATGAAAATGTAAACTAAAGGCAAACAGAGAAGAAATTCAAAGGTGCTAGTAACTTTGGAAAATGAGAGTAAAATGATGAAAGAGGTGCTTCAAAAGATTAATTAGGCACTTGAGTAAGAGAGAGAATGAAAAATATCAAGATAGATGAATTTCTGGACTTCAGCAGTAGTACAAAAGATATGGAAATAATCATTTGTAGAAAGAACATGATGAAGTAATTAAATCAAAAGACAGGCAGCTATGGTGGCTCACACCCCTTAATCCCAGCACTCCCAGCAGAGGCAGAGGGATTGCTGTGAGTTCCAGGCTTGCCTGGGTAACATAGTGAGCTCAGAGCCAGCCTGAACTACAAAGTGAGACCCTCTAAAAAAAGAAACAAAAGACAAAAGTATGACAAAAATCAATGAAAACTGAGCCCAAGAGTCTAGTTCTGTCCTAGATATAAGTGACCAACACTGACCCAGACTAGCAGGCAGAAGCACCTGCAGAAAAAAAGTTTCCATGAGAGGAGAAACAGGTGGAACTTAGTCAGTATCATGATGTCAATCTTAACCTAGGGTTAGGGCATTATTGCTCTTCTTATAACTCTGCAGGGGAACTGACAGCTCTTTGATATGTCATGATATCACCATTCTTAGTTCAAAACTGGCATAACAAGTAGACAATAAAGCTTATCACAAACATCATGTTTTCATTTACTGCAGTAGGTATATTAAATAGAAGCATGCTGTTGAATCATTTTCTGTGATCCAACAGTTTCCCCAGTACTTATACCTAATACATGATTTATTACAGTTATATTAGATTAAAAATGTTTTTCTCTTTTACTGATGTTCTCTTACTAATTATACCCAAACATGATTTACTTCATGCTTATGAATAGATTATAACTATTAGCTGAACATTTTTTCTGCAATACTAATGACACAACTCGGCATGCGAGCCTCTATTTATTAAATATATTGAACCTTAAACTTAGCAGCATTCATGAGCTAATTTTCTCCTGTCTTTACAATATTTTTGAGCAATATATTTTACCTCTTTAGCTTTCATTTTACAAAGATTATTCTTTCCAACTTCTACTCTTTTACTGACTAGTTTTTGTGGGTGTATTTTGTGATCTCAACCATTTTCTTCCCATTTTGATATTTATCTCTTGCTTACTTAAGCTCTTATAATGTGTCTTCTGCAAGTTCTTCCTCAGAAATGCTTCTCTAAAAGGAGGCGCTTGCCCTGCCCCTTTTGCACCTGACAGAACCGTTCTCCTCTTTTTTCCAGGCCCTCAGGCCTCTGTGGCAGCATAACTGTATTTCCAAATGAGTGAATCTTTTCAGAGATGACTGCAAGATGGCTTAAAGAGAGGCAATGTCTAGGACCAGGAAATGTTCCTAAAACCACAGCCACTTTATCTAGGTTCCCAAACCAACTGTATAGCTTTAGAATGATTTAAAATCATTCTTTCTTGCAATATTTTCTCCCTTTATCATATAAGCTCATCCTCATTGCTGGCTTTCCCAAGGAAGGCCCTGAATCCCTCAGTATTTCTCTGCTCTTCTAACCGGGAATTCCCTGAAGGATCCAGGGCCCCTGAGCAAAGCCAATCCTAGGTTTCTAGCACCCAGAAAGAAAAAAATAAAAACATAAAACAACCAGTAACATCATAAATAAGGCCCAGAAGACAGGGGGATGCAGGAAAATCTCCAACTCTTTTACTCTCAAAGTGTTTATATTATATTCTGTATTTTTATACCATGAAATTACATTCTATGATCAATCATCTCTATCACTTTATATGTTTCATAATCCTTTTCTCTTCCCTTTTGCTGGCTCAGCCCCCTGGACATTTTGGCTGTGTTAGCTCTAGGAGACAAAATATTACCTCCTCTAGTGTGATACTTGTGATCCATAAACCTTGATATGTTTATCTTCACTTCAGCCAGGATATCTGGGAAGGTCCCAATCTCTCTCACCTTGATGTCCCAAACCAAAATAGCCCAAAGGAAGTCCTCATGGTCCCTCCCATGCCACTGTATGAGTGAGGAAACTTTGGAAGCTGTCCAGACCCCTCAGCTTTTCCTGAGGCCACTGACCCAGGATTCCCCCCACTGTGTTTCCCACTTGCTCAGCTGCTGATGCTGAGCCACTACGGAAGGTGTAAGATCACCCTGCACCTCTCTTCCTCCCCGGGGCTCCATGTCCACCTCCAGTTTCTCTCCTATTCAAAGGGTCATGTATCGTATTTACCCCAAAGTGGGACCTTCCTGGACAACAAGCTGTAGGGGAAAAGGTAGCTGCTTACCAGTTATGCAGAACTCCTGAGTTTCCTTATCACCAGTTCACAGGATGTTCCTGGGCATCTTAAGTTTTGTATTACTGAATCTTGCAAACGAGATTGGTAAACAAACACTGGGATAGGAATCAGGAAGAACTGCGAGGCCTGTCCCAGGAAATGCTCCAGCCCACCTCTTCTGTTTTTACCCCTATGCATTACTACTTTGTATTGGCTCCATAATAAAAGAGCTGTTGGAAGACAGCTCGGTGGTTCAGTCCTCTGAGGCTGTTCTCCCCACTGGATCTCATCCCTGAGTGCCTCGTTTCCTTCTGCGACCCCGGACATACATCGGATTTACACCGACGACAAGCCCCAGCATGACTTTTCAGGGTGGACATAATTTAAGCCCTATCCCTGGAAATAAAATCAAGTGCCAAATGAATGCTTTCAGTATATCCTCACAACACATATCAGAAGTATTGAATTATAAAATAAAGTATGAAACTAAGCATAAGTCAATGTAATTGACATGCATACTTACAATACATGACAATGCAAGCTGTAATTAAGCATGTGTAATACCCAGTGGGCACCTCTAACTGAGAGGTAAACACCTTTGCAAACAGATAACTGTGATGCTTACTACCAAATCCCAATCTGAGTCTGGAGACAATGCACAGATGATGAGTGGATGTGGCTATGTCTGGTGGGAATCTTTATAATTCCATATGTTGTCTGTTGGAATGGATGCACTTACAGTACTCATGCGAAATGCAGACACATTTTCTGGATTTTGCTCTTCCAATGTTTTGTTATTTTTGTTTGGACCTTCATTCTTAACTGTCATGATCTTTGCTTTGTCACACATGTCTGGTAAGTCTGCAGCTCGTGCTTGTTTTAATGGAATTCTGGGAAGCCCAGTCTATAAGAGGTCACGACTTGGGTCACATGACTCATGGGATCAAATCACTGACAGCCATGTTACCAATGCACTATGGGCAGGCAACGTGGACAAGAAGTGGTCATGTAAGGAAAGCTCTGTTTCAGCAAATTGGGCCCATAGTTCTCCAGGAAAATCCAAGCGAGAATTTATGGGTTGGAAACTTATGGCAATGTTCCAGAAGAAGATGACATGACTGTCTGTAGACAAAAATGCAGATTTTTGTACATGAGTAAATGAAGAAGTACAGGTTATTGTGCATGAATTAACATCGATAGTTAAAAATTTAAAAAATAAGATGTCCCCTGATAATAAGCCCTATTGCACCTTCTGGATCAAAAACTGATATAATGATAGTTGTTATTTTTAGGGAAACATGGAGTCTTATCTGCTAAATACTGGTCTTATCTATTCATGAGCATCTTCTTATCAATTTTAGAAGCTTAAATATGCAGTTATTGCCTTGAGTTACAAACAATCGCTAAGGCACCAGGAGATCTACAGAGCTGCTGAGAGGAAGTGTCAGTCAGTGAGAAGCATGGCTGGAAAGGACACCCGCATGTGTGTTTCATCTGCCGCTATTTCATAGATGCCCACGCTTACTAAGGTCGGTGGTATCCCATATGATAGTGTCTTGCATCGGTGTGTAGTATGATTGTGTGTCACTGAATCTACAGTGATCGCTAAACTCTCAAATCAATGCACTCCAAAAGATCAAGTCACAGTCATAATGTTAAAATGTGATTCTCAATATCGAAAGGATTGCCAACCACTGTACTAATAAGATCCAAAATACTAGGAGATCAATTATAAATAAATATGGTTTTCTTATTAACTAATATTTAAAATTACCAGGATAATTTCTCTTGTAATATGTTCATGAATTTGCCCATTATTTTCTTGTTGCTTTTCATTTGATAGCCAGGCCTTTAAGATCTATAGCTCCTTTCCTACATGAGTTTCTTGGATAACTTCCAATATCCTTATCTCCAACCCCCATTTCCGTGAGTCACATAGCTGCCATATCCACACGTTGTAAGATCGAGTCAGTCATGTGACTTAGCCCTAAATGGCCTCCTCAGTGCAGGTAATATGTGTTCCATTCAAGTCCTTTCTCTATATTCACTTGTTTTGTTTCTACTTAGTGAGATATATCACTTGACTATCATTTTGCTCAAAGAGAACGCTAGCTACCATCCCAGTCTGTACTTTCAGGGATGTACGGGTTCTATGTTTTGTTCTGTATTTGTTTCTCTGTCCTGAGGACTTAGGTCCAGGGGTGTTATTGCTCTAGGCTACATCTCCAGCCATCAATTCCTATTGAGAAGGGCTCACCAGGCTGTTCAGAGAGAAAGTGAATTTACCCTTTTCCTGTCTCCCTAAGTTGTTGGATTGCTGGCATGTGCTACTGCACACCTCTGACCTAGAAAACAAGAGATAGTACATTTGTGACCAAAAAAAAAAAAAAAAAAATCTCCTAAAAGAAGATTCATTAGGAAAAAAGATCAAAACACACATGTAGTTGTGGGATTTCTGACTCAGTAAAACACTTTAGTAAATTCCAGCACATGAGAACACTTCCACAGCAAGATAACTAGAGTTGTGTTACAAATTTTAATGTTTTGAAAATTATTCAATGTCTTTCAAAGCCTGACCATTATTCTAATTCTACAAACTTTCACTAGGTTTTGTTGGAGTTGACAGTTTTTCTAATTTCTCATAATAACATCTGAACTATTAACTAACTGAACTAATGATTCATTATTCCATTTGGCACTTGCTTTCCAGTGTGGCTCTTTGCTAGTGAGTTATTTAATGTTTGTCTTTGCTCAAGTTGGTTTGGTACCTGTCGGGCCCTTTCCACAGCTCTTCTTCAATGAGGTGTTATCGTCTCTCGTTACTTTCTGTGCTTCCGATTCCAGCTCCGTTTGCAGACCCAGACATTTTGTTCCAGGGCCTTCGTACAGCTCATTCCTGTATATTACAAACCTCCGCATAGCTGAAATTGATCCGCGACCCAAGTACAAGGGAACCCAGACTTCAAGAGAAACGAGCCAGCAAGAACGGTCATGAAGCCGAGTGTGCATTCTGCTCAGAAGCAGCCACAACAGCCCTGCAAGTGCGGAAAAGGCAAGAGAAGGAGAGCTGCGGAGGAAAGGGAGGAGAGATGGCGGGAGGTGCAGCTGCACGTTTCCCATCAATTTCGGCCAGGACTCGCAGGAGCCTGAACGCAGAATTTAGCCAGAAGCAATCTGGTAGGCTTTCAGGGAGTCAGCCCTGCAACTGAAATGACTTCCGAGATACACAGAGATTAAAGATCACCGATGCTCCGGAGGAGATTTCGGGAGGGATACCTCAGTACTGCAGGCGTGCGGACGACCTGAGACAGAGCGTGAACAGACCCAAGTGTCAGCTTCACTGCATAATGGCAACTTCATTTCCTGTTAGACGCAGTAGTTCCCAGGAAAAGCGCTCAGTCAGTGACTTACAATAAAAATATGCTGAGAAAAAAAAAATGCACAGTGGAAATTAACTGGACAGGAGGCAGCCGAGTTCATGACTTAAAGCATATAGAAAAGAGTAGTTTCTGAAATGTCACACCGCATATCATAAAGCCAGAAACTGGCGGGATCCCATCCCAGGCACGATCCGGATACAAGACTCACACCGCAGAGGTCCGATCAACGAATACATCACTTTGGAGTGAAAAGCGACCACAGAAGACAATCAGAGAAGCTCTCAGTAAACCAAGAGCAAAACAAGGCCATTTGAGGGGAAGCCCTACTCACACCAGCCTTAGATCAGCTCTGTCAGACACCGTCTTTATAAGGCTCCGTGTGGCTCCTTCACGGAACTTCGGGTGCGCCTTCCGCTTCTCCCCACTCACTTGCGGGTCGCCTGTGTCTCCCCTGACTGCCACGCGCTTCCCACCTTTTCGGGGTTGAACTTTCTTGACTCGTCAAACCTTTTATTAGTCTATTATTATCTGCTATGTGGCTTATTTTTAAACTGAGTTTGGTCGAAATGGTCTGTTGAAGAGCAGCGAGGCGAAGTTTACGTTTATGCCACATTTGAGCCCAGTAGGATTCTTCTCCATTAAGGTTTGTAGTTATCTGATAATCCATGCTCATGCTGGAAGCATAAAAGGGCTTTGTCCATGTTCGCACCGCATATATTTCCACTCGTGCACGTTTATCATCAGGAAGTTGTTGGTCTGCATTCATCTTTATTTCAGGCCTGTGCAGAGACTGCCATAGACTGGGTAATGAGTAAAAGGTAGAGATTTATTTTTAACGATTCTGGAGGTAGTGAGGTCCATGATGGGGTACAGGTAGCGCTGGTGTCGGGCGTGGGTGTCTCCTGCCTCCCAGATGGGCACAGAACACTGGGTCCCCACGGGCAAAATGAGTGGAAAGTGTCAGCCTCCGTGAAGCCTTTTCTAAGGCTCCAATCAAACCCCATCTCTCAGTCTCCCAGAGGCAACAAGCCTGATGTATTAGGAAGTACATTCCAACACGAAATTTGAAGGAGGCAAACATTAAACCATAGCACATACACTGTGTCATCACAATAGCACATGAGAAGTCTTTCAGTTCACATTTTCATGACACCACATAGTTAGTTTACCTTTTGCACAACTGGAGGAAGAGGCTATCCAAGATATTACTAGAACTTAACTGAAAAAATATGATTCCCACCAATCCTCTAAGGTTTCTTCATCAGGTTTAACTACATAATACCCTGAGATAGGAAAGCAAACTAGTTTTCTGGGTCTATTATCATATGCAACAACTTACTTTGAGACAGGGTCTTGGTAACTCACCAATTTGCTAAGGCTTAGCTGGAATTTGTGATCCTCCTTCCATATTTTCCCAAAGTTCTGGGACTACAGGATGCACACCCATGCCCAGCTATAATGACGCTTTACTATGAATATGAATGTTATTTATACTGATAAAATAAAAACTGTTTTTAAAAAAAAGAGAAGAAAAACAACAGTAATGATACCAAAACTGACACAAGTGAAAAAAATTTTTAGACAGATCTTAAGAAGTCTAAACAAAGAGAAGAACTCTGGGATATTCTTACAATCCCTGCACTCTGGGAGGCTGATGCAAATTAGACTGCAAGTTAGAACCCAACCTGGGCACATGAGAAACTTAGTGAGACCTTGTTTCAGAATAAAAAAGAAAAATGGGCTGGGGATGTACCTCAGCGCACAGGCCCTGGGTTCAATCCCCAGCGCTGTCAAAAGAAAACTATGTCTAAAAAATCGTTGCTATGAGTCCTACGTATACTATAGTGCCCATCAACAAGGGATGAAATTGAGAAACTAACACACTCAAACTCCAGGCCTTTCTCCAGAGCTCCCCTAACTTCCCCTGCAAGATCTGCTTTGTGTGAAGTGATCTCTACTGTAATTAATGTAGGACAGGGAATGCAGATCAATGTTTCAAAAGGATGAGAAAGGTGGACCATAAAATACTTCAGAAAGCTCACTGGCAATAAATACTTTATTGGCACTGTAACCAATGGGAAACCCAGACCACTTCTCCAGTTCACTTGCTTTAAGTTGATTTTAATGACTGTGTCTTCAGTTTCCCACTATCTTTGCTGTAGAAGACCCTATGTAGGGTACTTAAACACCTGAGCACTCTCTGACTAACCTTGGATAATATGGGTCTTGCTAGACCCATTCTATATATTTGTCAATACCTACAGAACTTGTCAACACAAAGAATAAACTGTAATACTTTAAATTTTTAAAAAATAACTTAGAAGTTTTGAGGAACCTCAGGTTAGAATATTTCACATGAAAAACAATCTCCCGGCATTAAAATTATGAGATAAACTCACTGCAAAAGTTAGGAAAAGACTCCTGAACCAAGTAACTTTACAAAGACAGCATCATTAAGAGTAAGGCACAGGGACAATGCATTGCCCAGCACTCCCACTGAAAAAGTTGTTTCTTAGACACAGGACGGTCAGAAGACACCCGGAGGGTGTTTCTTAGAGACACAGGAAAGAGCTTTCACACTGCCATTCATGCATACCAGCATTGGGAATTTCAGTGAAGAGCCGGAGGGTGGTTACAGCCAATGTTCTCCGACTTGGAACAGGAAGATTCAGATAACTGAGAGGAAATTGCTTGAATTGTTCATGTGATTATGGACAGAAGTGAATTTAAGATGAACTCATATTTAGTTTCTGGACACTGATGGTTATATACAGGCTTAGGTTACATGCATATGCACAAGTTATTACACATGTATATATCCCTTGCTCTTTCAGCCACAGTGGTCTAGGAGTAGCACTTGACACACATTTGCAGATTCTACAGGAGGAGGAATCAGCATTTTTGGAAGTACACAAGATGAGTGCACTATCATCTAATGTGAGCCAGTGAGGATGTGCTCAGTAAAGACAATAAGGAAAAAAATAATGTGAGTATGTCACTGGAACCCAGATGGATGACCAGAGCTTTTAAAAACAGAAGCTGGAACAGTTTGAACAGCAAAGAAAGGAAATCCAGGAGTGTCCTCTAACGCATACTGTAAGGAGCCATGGCGCTACAGTCAGTCTCCATTGTCTCCTCTGCAAGATTCGTGTTTTAATGTTCAGCTTACAATTACGATATCGGGATTTGCTATTGATTCAGGGGATTAGGCGAGGATGGTAGAGCCGTCATGCTCAGGGTTAGTGCCTGTATGAAAAGGACCCCAGGGACCCCTGACCTGCCCTCCATGTAGAACCAGCTGCATCATAGTATCTATAAACCAGGAAAAAGCTTCACACAAGATACCAGATCTGTTGGCAGCTTAATCAAAGACTTTTCACCTCCAGAGACCGAAGTATTTCTTTAAGGCACTTATTTATGGTCACATGCAATATATCTATTTATAGACATAAATACATGATCAAATATATGAATCAGTGAAGAGACTAGAGGAATCTTCCTCACACACAATTGATGGAGATATTGTGCCCTCAAGGAGGCAGAGTACAGGACATGCAGAAGCACAAATGTTAAGAGATGAAGAAAACGTGTGCTGAAACTCTTCTCTTTCTCAGAGGCTGAACCCCTGGAGTGCAGTCATGATGTGTATATGTAATGTACCAATAAAGATTTCAATTTAAAAAAAAAAAAAGAAAGAAAGAAACGCACACCAGAGATCAGGACGGGAAGGGACCGAAAGCCATCGAGGCTGGACTGTCTGTGCTATCTATGCATTATCTTTGAAAAATAAAATCGAGATCCTCATAAATCAAATGCTCACTTACTGTGCTTTGATTCTGACCACAGTGGTGCCACGTTTTTACACTGCATTGTCTACTCAGCGGCTAGAGGCTAGTTATGTACTGTCTACTGTAGCTGAGAGTGCTTGTTCAAATCACTGTGCCCAACTCAAGGCTCTGAAGATCCTCAACCTGAAAAGCTGCGGTGAATCTGGTGGAGGAATACTGTAAAGTCATAAAATATCTGCCTGTGGTAGAAGTGACATTTGTTTCTGGTGCTGTTTGGCTACATCTCATCATGTCTGAAAGGTAACTGTTTCTCTTTAAATAATGTGTGATTTACATCTGATTTATACCTCAATCACAATGTGAAAAGTTTTCATTGTTTTCTTTCTAGCCAGCATTATTCTGAGATGATGGGCACCCCTAAACACATGAATTTCTAGATGTATCACAGACTGCTGAAGCCAATTTTTATATCATCAAATGATAAAAGCTATCATTAAAATGTTCAGTTAAAAATGAGGTCCATTTCAACAGACAAAGTTGGAAACAATAAAATTTGACAAGGCAATACATAAATTTCTCTCTTCCATACATTCCATACTTGTCCAAATTTCCTCAGATGCAGTGTGATGCCCAGTTTGAATTTTATTTTGAATTATATTTTGATATAAGTATCACATATAAAGTATAAACAGAAAGTCTTTATATAAATAAGTCTGTTAATATATTTAAAATAAATATAGTATATTTATTTTGAATTATATATTCTTTTTTTTTTTTTTAGGTTTTTGGAGACAGGGTCTCACTTTGTGGTTCAGGCTGGCCCTGAGCTCAGCCTCCAACTCACATCACAGCAATCCTCCTGCCTCTGCCTCCCGAGTGCTGGGATGACAGGCGTGAGCCACCACGCCCGGCACTGTGGTATGCGGCACGTGGTACTGGTTGCTGCTGGGTATGGGTCTCCACACCCAGTATTGTTATGTGGTTAACTGGGGAATCGAACCCAGGCCCTTGCGCTTGCAAGACAGGCGCCGGAACCACAGAGCTAACTCCCCGAACCTTGAATTATATATTCTTATACTTGATTTATCTGTACTACTCTTTGTTAATAATGTTGCAAATATTTTTAGCTAGCTTATACCCTATTTCTATTAGAATGCTGAGCTGCTGATGAGAGAAGTTCAGAATAGTCACTATTTTGTGCACATGGGACATTCATTCCAAGATGCAGATATCAAAATTTGGAAAGTATCGAGTTCCTCATGTAAAATGGTTTGATATTTGTGGATGCCCTGTGCTCACCCTTCTATACATGGTATTTTAAGGAATCTCTAAAAACTTAGGATACAGAATATATATAAATGCTATGAATATAGTTATATACTGTGTAGGGAATACTGAAGTAAAAAAAAGGTCTGTACATTTCAGTGTGGATGAAATTTGTTTTTCTGAATATTTTCAATTCACAGGTGATTCAATCCATGGATATAACCTACAGATGTGGAGGAAAATGTATATCCAATGTAAATGAAATTTATTTAGAGTTATTGTGACCACCTTTTACGTTTCATTCTCTAAATTTCACAATTTCTCTTAAAATCTAAGAAAGAGCTTGGAATTCCAATTTGTAGTTTGTTTTTTTTTTTTAGGTTTTTTTTTTTTTTTTTTTTGAGACAGGGTCTCGCTTTGTGGTTCAGGCTGGCCCTGAGCTCAGCCTCAAACTCACATCACAATCCTCCTGCCTCTGCCTCCCGAGTGCTGGGATTACAGGCGTGAGCTACCACACCCGGCACTGTGGTATGTGGTACTGGTTGCTGCTGGGTGTGGGTCTCCACACCCAGTATTGTTATGTGGTTACCGGGGAATCGAACCCGGGCCCTTGCGCTTGTAAGACAGGTGCCAGAACCACTGAGCTAACTCCCTGGCCCTCCAATTTGTAGTTTTTAAACAATCTAAATATGCAGATCTTAGGAACAGTCCGTGCTTGGTATTAGAATTAGTCTATATTCCACCCCAAGTCAATGCTATCTAAGTGAGGCTATTTAGCATAATCTTCCATAAGAATTAGTACATTAAATGTCTTTTAGAATTAAAGTCAGCAGCAAATAAAACATCTGCATCTTGAATATGCAGTTGCCACCTGCACATTTGCAACTAGTCTTAAATTAAGATAACATTGACCTGAGAATGAATTGAATTCCATTCTAATTACATTTGAATATTTAAATTCCAATATATTTAGATGCTGTATCGTGTATGTCATCACGATAAGGGAATATGTTAGGGTATCCATGTGTACTGATACACATGTGCCTAGATACACACACAAAATACAGAAGTTTCCCTAACTCTTATGAAGCATGTAAAATTAAAAATAGTTAATTTAAGAGCCAGAAATTTAGCTGAAGTAGCACAGCATCTACCTTGGCAGTGCAAGGGCCCCAGAATCACACAAAAAGTTTATTTTAGATTACTGATCCTTTTGACTTTATAGAGAATGTTATTTATTAAGAATGTTATCAAGTCATTACATGTTGACCTAGAATAGGACAGATACAAACATTATATACTTCCACATGTACTGTTTATATACCACTAAACTGAAGAAGTATTGGGAAAAAATGTGTCTCAAGACATATCTAACCACAGAACACTCTTAAGCAACACATGCAACACCATGAGAAATGTCTTCTTCCATCAAGAGGATAGTAATTTTAACAATGAAGAATTCCTTGTTGAAAAATTATCACTGAGTAGCATCAGTGAAGTATCAATCAGAGAACACTTTGTAAGGCCACTACATATGATCTTTATAGGACTCAGGCTGCATTTAAGTAACAGTCCCGTGTTCTACCCAGCTCAGACTCCTGAAAAAGAGAGTTGGAGCAAAAGCTTGGTGATTCTTCCCCCAGGAACACAAGAAAGGAAGATGAGAGTGGAGGGTGACAGGCAAGCTGCAAGGGAGCAAATAGAAAGGAGCGCAGTGCAGAGCCAAGTGCTGCTCGGGACAGGCCGGCGGCGCTGACACTCATCAGGTGCTCCCAGGTGGGCATTTGGTACCTAAGTTGCTGTAGAATCTCACTAGGGAAGCAGAGAGAAAGGAATACCTGAGGGCTCTTCTCTCCCATATTTTGGTGCAGTTCATCCAAAGTGACAGTCAGGCCCACAGAGGAGCGTCGCAGGCCTGAGGAGTGTGTTCCCACACCAGGGGAGCCCTGGAGGTGGCCCTGTGGCCTATCTCCAGAACACAGGAGTGCCACAGACTTATCACCAAGGATGCTGTGTGGCCAAGAGCAAAGCAAGGGCAAGCACCTGGGGTTGATGCCTAAGGAAGTCCAGCCCGCCTTCCATGGGGGCAGCATGCCTGAGCCTCACTTACAACACACTGTTTGCTCTTTGTGAAATGAACTGCGGGTAATTTGAAAGGTGAGCAACAGCATTTCACAGATACGCCAGAAGCTATCATAGATTCTAAGTGATCAATGCACCAAGTAGATTTCTTCATAGCTCCAGATATCACCTCCTCTTTCTCCCCATCCTTATTTTCCAGGTTTTCCTGAAAGAGCATTTATTTACCACTCTCCTTCCAGTGTTTACTTGCTAATCTCATCCTGTTTTGAAGTATCTTGCTCCATCTGTTTGGCCTTCTTTCTTATGTTTTATGGTACTAATTACTAAACTATGAAACTGTTCTCAGAAAATCAGGACAGAATAGTAAGAATGAAACTGCAGATAAAAGCTCAACTCATTCAGGATGCTGGCTCTGCCTCTCAGAAACTGCGGTCCTAGGAAAACTATGTGCTTGTCTGTAAAAATCAAACATGTCTATTTTGGAGAGCTGGGTGAGAATTTGAAAAGTTAATGTCTATGAAACGTTTAGGAAAGGGCCTGATACAAACTACATACTACTTAAATACTACTGTAAATTTCATCAGAAACTCATACAAAGGCAAGCTTTCCTGTGGATCTGAGTGAACAATATTGAAATGTATATCATAACTATTTAAATGAATATAATATGCTTTCATCACTAACTTTGATATTTATCATATATTGATACAGTGTTTATTTTTTATAAGGATGATATTTGTTTCTGCTCTATGTACATACACAAAGATTTTGAGTTGAGTTGGATGATTTTGCAGTTTTATACTTAGAATGCATTATCAGATACACTTGCTACTTAACATGTGGACTCATCTTTATCAAAAGAAAATATGCAATAATTGAGGTTAATTTTGCAATCATTTTGGTGCAACTGCAATGTAAATAAGAGAAAAACTATGAATGGAGAATGATGAGTGCTTGTGTTAACCATTTCCACACTTAGGCTTTGAGACTCTCAGCTACCAAGTTGGAATCCACCCTCACTTCCAAGCATGCGTCACCTTTGGCCTCCACTTCAAAGGTACGTACTAAAAATCAATAAATGCACTACATTCTTTGAAAATTGTGCTTCCTTTAATTTTTTAAAATTTCTGTTGTGAACACTAAAAAAAACCCAAAAACATTTGGCATGCATTCAATTTTATACAAAGATCAATTTCCATTGTAACTGCATTGCCAAATTGCTTCTATGTAAGGTTCTCAATGAATTAACTTGCTACAAAAACCATGTACTAGATCTTACTTTAGCAAATTTTGAAAGATCTTACTATAAAGTTATGCATTCTGTAATTCCACCATCTGCTGCACGGGTCAACATCACATAATCTTTGTCACATATGATTGTTAGTGATGCAACTGAATTTTCAATTAAGTTTAAGAACAAAATTATCCTAACGTATTAACTGTAAAATGTCTGCTCCATCCATATCTTCTCAATGAATTGGCATATTTTCAAGTTTGCAATGATTCCCTCCAATCAGACACTTGATCAACATAATTCAGTAATCACCACATATTCTATCAAAGAGTTATTTGGGAAATGTACACTGCAGAGGAATGGGATATGAGCTCAAGATGTGTACTCATGTCTAAATTGTCATAAATATAGGTGGGGGAGTGCATGCAAGACCCAAAAGCACACTCTTATACCTGATGGCCAAACATTATATCCCTGTATTAAGAAATGCATGATGAAACATTTT
>PVIR01010403.1:0-50141 GCA_004026965.1 Petromus typicus | reverse complement strand
TTTGACATGCTAAATTTATTTAGAGACCAAAATTCACTGCTTTCCTCAATAATTTATGTCAGCTTAAAATAATTAATATGTAATTGATTTTTTTTGTTTTCTATTTTATCTCTTCTATTTATTTTTAAAAAGAAAAAACAATTTTCCCTCTAGGCATGAAGAAAATATTACACAAGGATTCTGTGAAAGCCAAGATGGAAGATGTCCCAGGGTAGTATTACTAAAAGGTCAAAGTATTTTAATAGCAAAAAAAACTTTATATATATGGGGGGGTGGTAGGGTGGGTGGGGCTATGGGGAAAAAAATGGGTCCTTTTTTAACGTGATGTTTCCATGAGAAAAATCTTGTAGCAAGCCTCAGATGAATGACTACTTACCTGTTACTGTTGATCGGTTTTCCACATGGTCTTCACTACTGATTGACCAGTTGGACTATTTGGTTAAATTGTAACTTAAAACATAAGCTTAATTGGTTTTTCTTCTTCCTTGGAAAGAGAATTGAGGAAATGATGTGTTTTTAGTTTTTTGAGACAGGGTCTTGCTTTGTAGTTCAGGCTGGTTCTGAACTCAGCCTTGAACTCAGCAATCCTCCTGCCTGTGCCTCCTAAATGCTGGGATCACAGGCTTGAGGCACCATGCCTAGCATTGTTGTATGTGGTTACTGAGGATCGAACCTAGGCCCTTGTGCTTGCAAGGCAGGCACTGGAACCAGCCTGGAAATGATGTGTTTTGTTTGTGTCACCAATGTATGTGGGTGCTTCTGTTGTATCTTTATAACATTAAGGTAAACACAAAAGGGGCCGGGGATTTAGCTCAGTGGTTCCGGTGCCTGTCTTGCAAGCGCAAGGGCCCAGGTTCGATCCTCGATCCAGGTAACCACATACAATACTGGGTGTGAAGACTCAGCCCAGCAGCTGTCAGTACCACATACCACAGTGCCGGTCGTGGTGGCTCACACCTGTAATCCCAGCACTCGGGAGGCAGAGGCAGGAGGATGGCTGTGATGTGAGTTTGAAGCTGAGCTCAGGGCCAGCCTGAACCACAAAGTGAGACCCTGTCTCAAAAAACCTTAAAAAAAAAAAAAGATAAACACAAAGGATGAAACCTAGTGTGATAAAGAAATGGCTATAGCAAACAAATGCTGAAAAGCTTTCTTTGTCTTGATTGCTTTATCAAAATACCGTAGACACCCAGTAGTTTATGAGCTGTAAAAATTTATTTTCCCCAGTTCTTGAGACAGGAAGTCAAAGATCTTGGCAGAGTCAGTTGGTGAGCTCTGCTTCCTGGCCTCATCTTCCTTTGATCCCCTCCCAGGTGGCATCATTCATGGTGGCTCTGCCCTGGTAACCTGATTCATCACAAAGGCCCCTCCTCTTAATTCTATCACCTAAAACAATAGAATGCCAGCATACGAATTTTGAGGGTCACAATCATAAGCCTGTATCAGTTTAAGGAAAAGAAAATAGCTGTTCTAATCTACTTAGAATTATACAGGTTGTGTCTTTAGAAATAGGATTTAAAGACAATTTTGGTCAGTTTTTTAAGCACTCTCAGGATTTTTTCTGATACCATAACCGTGTGAAATGGAAAGACTTTAAAGAAGAATTTGACAAAATTGCTGCACTTGCAGTATACAACGTTCTAAGGTTAGTGATTATCGAGATATGTAATTTTGTTAGAAGTAGCTGAAGGAAAAGATACTTGATGGTCTTAAACTTTTCTGATAAAAAATGAATATAGTGTTTTCATCTGTAACACATTAAATTATCTTTGTTATTTGTTGAAATTTTTTATTTCATTTTAATTGTTAAACTTCATATGACTGTGTATATATAGATATATATGTACACACAGTATATATATAGTATATATTTTATTACTTTAAACATTTAGAGGTCTTTTCAAATTTATGTCTGAAATGACCATATTTTCAGATTTAATACTTTCACCTGTTTTTCTAATGATGTGCCTTAATCCCTGAGACAAAATACCTGACACCTGCAGCTTAAAGCAGGAAAGGTTTACTTTGGCTCTATTTTAGAAGTTTTAGTTTATGGTTAGCAGGCTCAAATGCAGAATGCAGAAACAGCATGATGGTAGACAGGGTGAAGAATGCTTCTCACATCGCGGTGGTCAGGAGCAGAGAGAAGGGAAGAGAGGAAGGAGATGCAGTGTACCTTGTAGGTCACACCTACTGGGCTCCGTCTCTCAAGAGCATATTTAGCTCCTGAACTCATCAGTGATGAGTCAGTTTTGAGTATCGAGTCCCCTCAATCCTCTCATCTTCCAGAAGTCCAGCCTCTGAAACCATGAGACCAGGGGGAGACATTCTCCACCTAAGCTGTAAAATACAGGGGCACATGAACTCAGTTCTTTCCCACCTTTCTGGTTACATACTGAACAGGATAAGAACTAAATCATATTTCCCCATAAGGTCAACATTGAACTTAAATAATGATTTGATTTTGTTGTTGTCCAACTCGGTTTGCAGACAGTTTGTGAACTGAGACACCACTATGTTTTGTTGAAAATAAGAAACTAAGAATTTTTTTTTTTTGGTCTCTCATAAATAATCTGTTTTGGTATAGTTCATTAATCATCTTTTGTCTTTATACCTATTCACATTTAAAAAGTGTCCTTTTAATGTGAAGTTTCTACCTAAGTTTTTAGATGAGAAAAATGTTTAATTTGAAGATAAACCTGTTTTTAAAGTACTACTGAGATTCTGTAGTCTAAGTAAAGAATTTATAATTTGTTGTTTGCAGAAATTTGATTTTTTTCAAAACTAGGGAGTTAAGGAAGTCATGGTGACCTATATCAACTGTTTTATTTTTAGGGATTGGCACATGTAAAAACCAGTCATTTTATTCTGTTTTCCTTCATACTAATTTGGTAAACTTCTCAGCATACAAGTGGAAGACCATCAAAAGTTAATAAAAATGGGGCTGGGGATTTAGCCCAGTGGTTCCAGCGCCTGTCTTGCAAGCGCAAGGGCCCAGGTTCAATCCCCGGTAACCACATAATGCTGGGCATGGAGACTCACCCCAGCAGCAACCAGTACCACATACCACAGTGCCGGGCGTGGTGGCTCACGCCTGTAATCCCAGCACTCGGGAGGCAGAGGCAGGAGGATTGCTGTGCTGTGAGTTGGAGGCTGAGCTCAGGGCCAGCCTGAACCACAAAGCAAGACCCTGTCTTTAAAAAAAAAAAAAAAGTTAATAAAAATGTCAGTTAGTATGTACAGAGATAAATTGCCTTGAATGAGCTATAAAGTGAATTGCTATATAGCAAATTTTATATATACATTGAGAGTCTTTTTAAAAAAATGTTGCATTCCTAATGGGGAGAATTGGTTTTGAGAGCTCTAGTAAAATTATACTTAACAACTTTAGTCACTTTGAAACTAATCTATTTAATAGTATTTAAGAATATCATTTCCAATAATGCTTTAAAATCATTAGCAATAAGATAGGGAAAATTATCATTATAGTATTACTGTTTGTCAGGTGGATGGTCCCTACACAGCAGGCAGCAGTGGGGCTGGAGGCAGGGCAAAGGTAGAGGTTAGAACGATGATAGGGGCCTTCCCAGGAAGGCCATCATCTGAATACTCTGCTGATTCAGGATTCTGCTTCTTCTGTCATTCAGAATGGCTCCTTTACATACAGATGGTCCTAGCTGGTAACACCCAGGATTCCAGTGTTCCTGAAAAGTAGGAAAGCCAGTGTCTAAAATGCCACTTGTATCCTGTCCTAGCTAATGGAGGTGCTTGTCCTCTGTTGTGTTGGGCAGTCACAGAGGAAGCCTGGGGAAGCTTCTTGCTTCACAGGGAATGGCAGCACCATCCACCCCATTCTTGTAACTGTGCTAGCAAATCTCATTCTGGACCTCCCCGCTGGCTGAGGTGGAGAGGGAGGTGGGTTCTGGAGGGGACTCTAGTGGCTCTCTGGTGGCTCTTATAGCCAGATCCTGCCTGACTGTGAACACAGAGCATCCATCTAACCTGGGGCAAGAGGATCAGTATAAATGAAAATGTCCATCTTCAGTAGTTAGGGTAACAAGCAACAAGTACATTTGCCACTTAACAAATTATTTAGGCTTTCATTTGTTAATTGTTTTGTACATTTAATTTTAAATTTTTCCTATGCTTTAGAGCTGTGACCTATATTTTCAAGAATTTGCTTTGAATTATGTTTGCTAAGAATTTAGGCTTGTCAAAGACAGTCTGCTTGGTACCTTGGTAACTCATGGAAACATGTGGCATCTGGACTTGCCTGGAAAAATAGAAATACTTTTACAGTAGTTCTTAGAGATAAGAGATGCTAATTATATTGTATTTGGACATAGTATATATGTATAAATATTTTAAAATTGTGTCATATTAGAGTTGAGAACAAACAGAATTGTAACATTTTACTGTACTTCTTATCCTCTTGGAGCAATATTTAGTAATGAATCTTTTTTCTAAAAAGTACTATAAAACTTTTGACATCACTCTAAACTTTAGAATGTTTTACTTTTGGGATTTCCATTCTTGTTTTCTAGTGCCCAATACTTTTACCCCTCTCACTCTTGTCAACAGTCAGAGGCATTCAGAGTCAGCGGGCTCTGGATTTCACTCCTGTTCCAGTTCCAGTATTGCCAGCTGCCTGCTAGTGTGTTCCTCAGGTGTCCAGAGTGTCCACAGAAATATCTACTCCTCCACTTCCCTGGCCCGCGATACTGCCCTCAGTCCTGAGTGACTGTGCAAAAAGCCCTCACCAGATTGTGTCCTCCTTTCCGGTTTTAAAAAGTTTTTCCAGTTCAGGTTATATATAATACATTATATATGATATAATGATCTATTTTACATCATAATATAATGTATTATATATACACAATAGTATATGCACATGATATTATATAATGTATTATATAATACACAATATCATATTTGGTATTACCTATATCAATGATGTATTAATATATTAAAATATATATTATATCATATTACATATCATTATATATTATATGTGATATAAATATTTAAGCATATCATTTATCAATTTATCTGTACACATTAACTGACATTTTTATTAACTTTTGATGGTCTTCCACTTGTATGCTGAGAAGTTCACCATATTAGTATGAAGGAAAACAGAACAAAATAATTAGTTTTTACATATGCCAATCCCTATATATAAATATTATATATAATACATAGTTATATGTATCACACATTATATGTTATAACATGTAGTATATATCATATATAATATTGTATGATATATTAAATATATATAATATATTGTACTCTGGTATTATACAGGTCTTTAAACTAATAGGCCTTTGATACGTAGCTCCCTGGTGTCTCCTTTGCATGGCTTTTTCTATGCTGGCCCCACACTTCCCCTCTACCCCATTCCTTATTTCTGATACTTTTTATTGTACCCTCAACTGTGATTTGGAATTGGGACTTGGAACCCTTCATTTCCTTTCCTGTCTTTCTGGTGAAATTCTGTTTCCTCCTGAGAGCTCAGCTCCATTCTCCTTCATGGAGCTTTTTATTTTCTACATGTCGTACTTTAAGTGTGTGGTATTGCCTTCTGAATCTTGAAGGTCCTTAGATGCAGGAGCCACAACTTGGCTGTAATGATGTGGCACAAAGTAGAATAACCTGCCCATAGCAACTGCTTATCTACTTTCACCTGCTAAAAATTACAGTGCTCTGGAATAGAGCACTATTTTTTAAGTTGTGTATATGAGTGCAGATTGCATATTCATTATCCAAAATGTTTGGGATCAGAATCATTTCATATTTTGATTTTTCAGATTTTAGGATAAGATTTCTTGGGGATGAGACCCAAATCTAAGTACTATTTATTTTTCATACATACATGATACATATAACCTGAAGAAAATTTTATGTAATAGTTTTGTTGCACCTGTGTTTTGACCAAACATAGGATCCTGTGTGGAATTTCTACTGGTGGTGACATCAAGTCAGTGCTCAAGAATTTTCAGATGTTGAAGCATTTTGGATTTCAGATTTTCGAATTATGGGTGCTTAACCTTATCTGGATAGGAAGTAGTATCCAGAGAAATCAGGGAGGCTGTTGACCATTCATTTACTCATCGTTCCTTGTTCTTCTATTGAATGGTTGTGCTATAGGGTGTCATGTAGCAAAAAACCGTACATATGTGCAAGGAAAAGAGTTCTTCAGTTTCAGGAGATGGTTGTGAGTCTGTTTTGGGTGATCATTCAGAGCTTTACAAAACAGTAATTAGAGTACTGTAAGCCTAATAATCTGTACCCATCTTTTTGTCCACTTAATGACATTTATATTTGACTCCCTAAAAAAAAAGAATACAGAAATTTGCTCATTATTCAAAATACATTCTGCCTGTATTACTCAAGCACACAGCTACGTGAGATGAAATGATTCATACTGATCAGCTGAAATGTATTCTGGATTAATGTTTTTATTATTTTTATTTCCTACTCCAGATTTAGTGTGAAAATGATGGAACCTTAACATTATTATAGTCTTCCTTTCTGCCAACTTCTAACAAAGTAAAGATGCCAAACTGCTCAGATTTAAACAGTATCGTGCCTTTTGCCAGTGAGCTTTTGTTTAAAATGAATTTCTTAGCAAAAAAAATCACAAAGAAAGCTGCACTTATTGTGTATGTTTTCTTTTTCTTAATAGAAGAATGGCTTACTGCCATGCTTTGTTGTTGTTTAATATTATAGAGGTTTTACTGCAGCTCTGTTGGTGATTACAAGAGTGCTACATTTTAGCTAACAAATGTAGCAAATGTGATGGAAAATCCCCTATGTTGTACATTTCTGTGAATAACATGTTTATATAACATGCTAAATACTTCTGTTAAAGAATTGCTTTCCTGAAATTGCAAATTCCATTCCAGATTTTAGTGTTACTGCAGTGTACTGTTGAATTCCAAATTATATGGGCATTTTAAAAGCATCTTTACAATTTATTGGCATACTCTATCCTTTCTGAAGCTTGCCCTCAGGAAAGACTGAGAATTGCATCTGTAGGTAGCACTATTGATTTCCTTGTTGTGCCTACCAGGCACTAATTGGGGTTATTTAAATTTGTTGAGGTCTTCTATTTTGGAGTAGATAGCACTCATGTTACCATGCAGAAAAGTCATGTGCATAGAGAGTCAATCTGTACTTTTATTTATAAAATGTTGAGATGGTGTTCCAACATTGATTTGAGGAATTGTTGCATCAGCCTCACCCAACCTGGTTCTGTAAACATTAGGTTCAGTCCTGGCTTCCCCTGTGTAGTTGATTGCTACCCCTATCTAGATGTACTTTGTAGCCTCTTCTCCTCCATCTTGGTTCTGGTCATTCCAGCCCAGACCATGGCCTGCCTAGCTTGGTCATCTCCACGAGATATGTGGCTGATAACTTAGCTCTGGGTGTTTCATTGGTGCTTCCTTCCCTACTGTATCACTTATCTTACAAAATCATGGCCTTGCCCAGTAACTTAAGCCATCATTCTGAAAGTCATCCTTTGTATTCTTTCTTATTGTTCACATTCCAAAGATTATACCAAACATTTTCTCTTCTCTTATAGCCTCTGATAATGTTTGAGACCATTGCCATCTCTAGTGTGACAGTTACTATCAACTGTCAACTGGTTCTTTGGTAGTTGTGTCACTTCCAGATCATCTTCACTTTTAGGATGAGCCTGTAAGTCCTTGGAATTGAATATTAAAACTTTTCTTTTTATGTGTACAGATGTATTTTTGTAGTAATTATATTCTCAAAGATTCTTTGAATCCCAAATGGTTGAGAATTGGTTATTGTCTAATTATTTTTTTCCAGTAGATCTTTCCCAGTAGTCTTGAGAAATAAAATGTAAGCATATTGTCATTCTCCTGCTAAAAGTTTTTTAGTGAGCAAATAGCTAGTGTAAAATAAATTCATATTTGCTATCCTGATGGTATAGCGCCTCCAAACTGACTCTTCTTTTTCCACTTTCTTCTTCCGGCCTTGCATGCTAAGGAGTAACTAAACGCCGTGTTACTGATGTAGCTGCAGTTGAGATGATACTGTGTGTTATTGCACACAAGTTTTGTTTCACTCTTCCCTCTGGCTGAAATCATTGACACTCTCCTCCTGTTTGGTCTACATGTCCTTTCTCTGTGTAATCTTTCCCTGCCAGCTCCCATATCCATTCACTATCATCTACTTCATTTATCTCCCTAAATTGAAATTAACTTATTGTGACTAAATGGTCTTTTACTGTACTTGTATTCTTCCTTAGTGTTTTCAGTGTCTTGCATAAAAAGGTTTCCATTGACACTAATAAAAAATACATTAGAACCATATGCCTTAGAAAGCTGGGTACATGTGTCCTCTGGGCCTTTTTTCATAATTATAGTTATTCCTTGACTTTTGATTAGTTACCTAAATCTTCCAAAGAATTTGGTTCCTTTTTCTTGTCCTATATTCTTGATCAAGCAGTTGCCATTCACCATGCCTCTGATAAGACAGGTATTATGTACTGTCTCCTGTTTTGGTCTTCTGTGCTCTGAGAATATTCCAATAATTTTTCTACTGAAGAAGTAAGTAAACTGCCCAGTAAAGAGTCTTTAGCCAAAGACAAATGCTACCTTTGTTTCCCAAGGTCAAGGCTATCCCCTCCATACTAGGCCTCATGCAGTGCTGCAGAGGGAGTTGGGAAGGTGTGTGTTCACCCTGAACCTCACCCATGAAACAACTTCCAAATGACTGACAAGTGCATCAGTGAGTTTGGTACTGTGAGGGCTTATTTGGCCTTTTGTATTCTTGTTCTCTCTACTTGTGGTGTTTGATATTGTAACAACTCTCTGGTTGACTGCAGCCATATGTCATTCAAATGGAACCTGTGACCTTGGCATTGACCTATCATTGAGCTGTAGAACACAGCAATAAAAATTATGAAAACTATCTCTTCATTAGATCAGTAGAATTTGTAAGCACTGTTGCTGTTGTGCCCAACAACTCTGCACTTTGGCAAATGATTGTACAGTAGATTCAGCCTTTGTACACCCCCCCCCGAACCCCATTGTGAATTCTACATTTCTTTCATACTTGCTGATTGCTGTAAAAGCCAGATAGATGAGCACTTTGAAAGATTATGGCAATGGAAAATGTGTTTTGGGAATAAATTGCCACAAAACAAGTATCATGAGAGGTTTTCTAGCGAATTCTTCTTTGTATCACATCAAACATTCTGGAAACTCTTCAGAATTTTATTTTTTAATATTAATGGCTAGCATGTGCTCCTTCTGTAGGAGCACAAAGGGTTTACACTTTGCTGCTTTTGTAATGTATTATGTCAGCTTTTATTGGGAGTTAAAATATAAACATATTTATGCAGAAGTAGATGTGTGTGTGTGTGTGTGTGTGTGTGTGTGTGTGTGTGTGTGTGTGTGTGTACCTGTGCATGCTTAGTGTTCTGAAGGATCCAGAATGAATGAGGTCAGTTCTTTATGATGGTAGGAGAAGAGCGAAGCAAACTTTAACAGCCATAATCTCAAACCCTCTCTGCAGCAGCAGATGGCATACTGAAATCAGAGGAGACACACCCTCACAGGATTAGATTGCAGAAGTCCGTTGTACCAGTGTGAACTGTGGGCCTCCAACATTTGAGACCACTTCCTGAGAATATGTTTGAGCTGTAAGTTGAGGCCAGGTGATAAAATAGGACAGGCTAATGTGATCCAGAGAATGGGTCTGGGAGTAACAGGAGAGGAAACCTAGGAGGGAGTGATTTTCTCATGGAGGGAGACTTACTGTGAGAGAGTGACTATGTCAGGGAAAATCACAAGGCCTGTTTCCCTGATAGGAGAGAATGTGAGGAAGTGGAGGTAGAAAACATAGTACCTATTGGTAATGGAAGGTAAAAGAAAAATAGGGAGGGTGACCTATGATTGCTTTAAAGGAAAAAAAGCTCACTATAAGACATTTGTAAGATGGGACACGATAGAATATATGTATGTATATATTTGTTTCTTAATTATTTCCTGTGCTGGTCAGTGTCTTGTGTTTGCCAGGCAAGCATTCTCTCCAGCCTGATGGTATAGTATTTAAGAAACAATTATAAATTATTTAAAAAATTATTGTATAAATTTAACAGAAGAAAAAAACATTGTTGGCTTTTGGTGCATGATAGTTTTAAAGTTTTATTATTTTAGGTCATTGTGTTATTTTTACATAGCAGGAATTTCCATATGTTTGCTAGGTGACTTGGTTTCAGGCAGTCCTTCACTGACACACCCGCCATCACACCTATGGCTGAGTGGTCCAGAGCAGCCTCTTCTGTGGGCCCTTTTTGGAACCTCAGAGATTGATTTCTTTTAGCCATAGCTAAACCCGGGCAATTACATATTGCTGCTAGCAGAAACTTGATTATCTTGACCTGATCAAGATAAGTTGATTACTGTATTTTGACCCAAATTGGGGCTTATAATATGGTATTTGAAATTTTGGATGTACACATATCAACTTTTAAATTCTAGCATACTGTATTTGAAAAAGAATTGCATAAATTTAGTAGGTATGTTGTTCAAAGCTGTGAAAAATTGTCTCTGTGCTGACACTGTCAAAAATAGATGTTACACACACACACACACACACACACACACACACACCTTCATACATACTTGAATTTTCTTTTCTTGTCTATACCAGTAGCAGTGAACCTATGGCACATACATTATTTTTCTTTTAAAAAAGGTGTTAATTTATGAGCTGTTTTTTCTAAATTAAAACTTTAGCATCAGGTTTAATTGTGGATATTGGTGCTTTGTAGTAAGTAAGTGGGCTTTGAGTTGTGGTTTGGGCACTCATCTCTAAGAGGTTTGCTAACACTGGTCTCTACATGTTGTACATTGTCTTCAGTTTTATATCGTCCATTCCTGCACCTTAATACCTGACCACTCACAACATGCAGCACTGGGGTTTTAGTTGAAATGGTTCATGTTAGTGTTATGTCTAGTGTTTGCACATGGCCCCATTGAGAGGGAACAGTTATATCAGTAATTCCAGATGGTAGCTATTTCATAAAAATTACCTCACAGTTTTAGAATGCAGTATTTGATTTAGGGAGGCAGCAAGTTTAGTCCTTGTTCATAGCTTATTTGGGTTACTATGAAAGAGATATGTCTTTGGCTAATAATATGAGAAGGCATCCTTGATAAAGGAGAATTTCTAATGGGCTTATGTATCCACACTTAATCTTTTTTTTTTTTGTGGAGCCCCAGATCAAACCCAGGGCCCCACACATACTAGGCAAGCACTCTGCAACTGAGCTATATCCCTAGGCTGGTATTTGATTTATTGAGAATTAAGTAGAACTTGCTAACTTCGGGAGTAATTCCTACTTGTGCATTTTAAAATAAATTGTACTAACGTCTTAGAGACTCAGCCATTCATATGGCCAGTATGTTAGCATCTGCTGTATGCACAGCATGGCCCTGGGGATTATTTTAGACTCCTTCTGTGTCATTGCCTCATACTGGCCTGAAGTGTTCCTTGTTCCTTTCTGAGTGCCTTCCTTCCCTACTTGGGTTGCCCTCCCAATCATCTTTTTTTCTGTTCTCTGCTGATGCAAAGTCAAGTCCTTCCAGGCATAGGTCCAAAATTTCTGGTCTGAACAGCATTTCTTAACATTCCAGGACCTGTTGCCCCAGTTCCTTGAATGGAATTTGCCAGCTGTCTTCTCTGCTGTGTATCTGTTACTGTGCAGTCCCCTTATTTACTCTGATTTTAAGTAGACATTATCATCTCTCCCTTCTGCTTATTCTCTTCATGAACAGTGATTTTGTATTATTGACAAGGCCTAAAATGATTCTCTTGTCACTTGCCATCATTTAATAAAATGTTGAATCCATATATATGATCTTATGGACATAAGTATTTTAAATCCATTTCAGAAAATGAAGCGTGGATGCAGACACCAGATAAGGGAGTCTTGCTATGCCTTTTCTTTTGCTAAGTTGCTCTGAATTAGGAGACCAGAAATCTAGCACTAAACCATCACCTATTAGCCATGCCATAGACATGTTGATTATTTTCTGTGGATGGACACTGATTCTACTTGTTTGCTTACAAATGTCACAGGGTTCAGTGACATCATTTACATGTAATATTTAAAGTGGTTCAAAGTGCAATATATAGAGTACATATTGCATTTAGAGGGACTGTTATCTATGAAAAAATGTTATGATGAGGTCTTTGGTAGATAGAGTAGATGTTTCTAGAGAGGAGAACTGATTAGCTTTATGCTGCATTTTTTGCCGCTTTAGCATTGACACATCAGAATAGACAGCAGAGAAAGGTTATGACAGACCGTACCAGGAGAACTTGACCGAAGGACGAGACAAGTGGCTTGATTTCTGTGTTTTCTCAGAGTAGACCTTGAGCAAAGAGCTTGAACGCGTCTGTCTCCTTGGGAGCTGATTGTTCAAGGAGTGTTCATGAAGCACCACTGGGCATTCTAGATAGGCAGTGCTATACTCAGTAGCTCTCTTCCTCTGCTGGTCCTTCAGTGCTGTCTTTATTCTTGTTATGAGCATTATTGCAAAATGCGAATAGTAGTCAGAATTTTTTTCCTAATTATTTATCTAGTGCAAATATTTGATAAATACTCATTTACACTTGGCAAAGAACTTATGGCCAGGGAACCTCAGAGTTCCGCCAGGGGCTTGTCGATCAGGATTCCCCGTCAGGGTTTTTATTCTTCCACCTACCAGCCCTAAACTAGATTGCTGAGTCTCCAGAATGCTTTACCCATTGAGGGGCTCTGTGAAGAAAAACGAAGGAAGTCATAGCCCACCCGCCCGCCCTCCCTCCCTCCTGCCCTCTTCTCCTGTCTTCCGCTTTCTTCTTATGCCTTTGCTGAAAGGAAACAAATTAATTCCTTGCATCTCCAGTCAGAAAATGCTGCTGTTTTCCCCCAGTTTCTACCTTGTGAGCCGGGGAAAAATCCTTCTGAATACAGTGTTGTTTTATCTTACAGCTGTGGAATAGATTTTCATTGATCCTTTAAGAAATATTTTTTGAAAGGAAACTAAGTATGTAATAGAAATCATACTTCTGTATGACATGTACAATGTATCTTTTAAATTTAAAGAATCTAATAAAGTGAAAATCATTATGGAATACTGTTTGAAACTTCTCATGGTAATGCAAGAAATATAATCAAGATTAAATTAAAAGATAGTCTAATTATAGGACTCAGAAATGTTTTGGTCCTAGTTATACTTATTTGTCTTTGGTTTGTATCAATTTCATACCTGTTAGTGTTCTAGCAAAGTAAGTGAAGTCTTTTGCATTTCACTGAAGCCATCTGCAAAGGTGCTTAGAAAGGCCATCTACGTTAGATCCATGTTGAAGTGTTTTGAGGACAGTAATGATTTTATGATTATTTATCTTCAGATGCATAGTTTATAAATGCTTAGACTTAATATTTTACAAGTGTTAGTAGAAGGGAGAGTAGGAAAGAATAAAATATTTAATTTATTGAAAACTCATAGCTAAATCCATTTCCTTCTCCCCCTTCCCAGGAGGTGTCTTTCTGTTCATGATTAAAAAATGTCAGCACCTTATATTTTTTGCTTAGCAGTCTTTGAGATTATTTGACACATGCTGTTTTACCTAGTGAAATAAAGTTGCGAATCATCTTCCTCAGGGGATACAAATCTTTTAAGTACACATTTACTTTGCTATATTTTAGATTTCAGAGGGTTTAATATATTATCCAAAGCATCATTTCCTTATATTGCCTCAGCTTTCAATTCTTGTTTAAAACTATGACCTAAAATCACAAGTTTATCATATGGTAAATTTAAGCATGAAATGATTCAAAATTAAGGGCTTCCTCCCCCTATTCCTAGTAGCTGCCACACTTTTGCCTTGAGTGTGTGTTTTCCATGACAGTAGAAATTCTGTATTCAAATGCAGTTACCCATCCCTATTTGAAAGTCTGAAAGCCTTAATTCCTCAAAATCCAAAATGTTTTGAGCCCTGATATGATGTTCAAAATTCTGGAGCATTTTGGATTTTATCTTTTGGAACAGAAATAATCTAATAATGTATGTGCAAATACTAAAAAATCTGGAAAACTCTACAATATGAAACACATCTGCTCCCAAAACATTTTAGATAAGGGGTAATTGTCATATTTTTAAATTAATTGAAACTACACAGGTCTTTAACTTTTCAGATTTAAAAATGTAAAAGTGTGCGTGTATTTCTCATTTGTGGACTTCCTGCCTTTCCTTCCTCTTACTCTGCTGCCTGTCGTGACCTGTGCGTCCTGGGTCCTTGTCCTCTCCTTCACTGCCCTTCTGAGACAGAACTCTGCCTCCAAAGTGTCCTTCCCTTCCTTTGTTTCCCAGTCTGAGTGTTGCTCCATTTCGTTCATGTTTTACTTCTGTGTCCTTCCTCAAGCCTCTGTCTAGTGACTGAGTAGAATAAGTACTCTGTGACTCAGTATGTGAAAGTGCAGATTTCCTAATCCAAGCAGATGGTTGAACCTTTTATCTCTGGAAATAATTCTCATTATTTTTTTTAGTAAGGTGTAACTTCCCATGTTTCCCCAAAATAAGACCTAGCTAGAAAATAATCAGCCCTGAAAACTAGAAAGCAAAAATGTCAGCCCCAATCAGCCTTTGCTTACCTTACCTTACTCAACTTACAGACTAGACACAGAGCAAGAAAATAGTGATGGCAGAGAAGGCAAAATAGAGTGAGTAGGGCTGGCGTTTTCATCTGTAGTTTCCAGTGCCAATTATTTTCCAGCTACATCTATTTTTAGGGAGAGAGGGGAGGCTTAGCCTTTGAAGGAGCAGAGGAATAGATCTTTTTTCCAGCGTAAACATTATGTGCACTGTGCAAGTTAGACCCTATGAGAAGAGCTTGTGCTCCCAGCCCCTCACTCTTAGTTCCTGATAATGAAATGAGGGGGTTCATATTTTAGTTGCTGATGTACATAGCCATTGAATGTAGGGTGCAAGGGAGGTATCCGTCAGTACTTTGTGAGAGGCTAGCCTACTGGTAGAAATATCTTCTGGTACAAAGGGCTCAGTTTTAAACTCACTTCTCATTAGTTGTGTATATTCTAAAAATCAGGAAAAAAAAAATAAGTCCAGACATTTGGAATTGGTTTTGCCCCTCTGAGGAGCAGGGAGAAAAGCCACCAGCTGTCTCCCTACACTGAATAAGTATTAAGTGCCTTTGCATGGGGAAGGGGTAGGAGTGTGCCGTTGAAGTTCCAGGGCAGGCTCTTCCTAAGGGACTGTCTATTCTTAGGTTCTGTAGTTTACTGGATTTGAGTCTCAAGGGAAGAAGTTAGGAGCCAGGTTTGTTGTTGCCTGCTCAGTTAGATTTCCTGTGCTGGACACAGTACTTAACACTATAACTTAGAGGAGGAAAGGTTTAATTTAGCTCAATTTGGAGGATTCAGTCCATGGTTATCTGGCTTCACAGCAGGAATATCCTAGTAGAAGGATGTGGCAGAAGAAAATGGCTTAGTTCATGCTTTCAGAGAGCAGAGCACGGAACTGCAGAGAGGAAGGGGTGGAGGACCATGAATATCGTACCTAGGACCACATGTCCATGACTCAGTGATACAGACCAAATCCATTACATGGCTCTTGAATCAGTTAAATTGACACCATTAGGATTAAAGTTCACACCTACAGTCTGGAGAAGTCTGGATCTTTTGCACCATTATTACTTTTATTTTCTACATTTATGCTTTTCATTATCTATAGTTGAAATTTAGGAGTAGATGAAGGAGCATATATTTTTGCTTTAAAAAACTTGTACACAACAACTGACTGTATTTGTAAAATTTTTATTTTATTAGTACCCATGTAGACCATAGTTGTTACATTAACACCTTATTCCATTTTTATCCCTTTCCCCTTCTTTTTCTCCCCTCCCACCATCTCTTAGTTACTTTGTCTTTGAGAAACATCTATCTCCATATTTAAAAGAGTATTTTAAAATAATAGTTTTAAAATTTTTTTGTTCATAAGGAAGTAGATGGTTTTGTGTCCCATTTTCATCAGTTTAGTTACCAAAATAATTTTCTGTTTTTTCATCTTCATTGGCAGTAGAGAAAAATTTATGGAAGCAGCTGCACTTCTTACAATGAGTGAGTGAGTTGTTGGCTGCTCAAAAGAGGTACCCCCTTTGAATCTTTCATTTAAAAAGCTCAAAACCCTGATTTGAGCATTATATAATGTGTTCATGTATCAAAACTGCACATGAGACCCTGTAAATATGTATCACTTTTATACATCAGCTAAAAATCGACTTCATATGTGCCCCCCGCCCCAGTTTTGTGTGATAGAAGATCCCCTAAGTAGTAGTAAATGGTCTGCTGTAAATAGTGTCTCTCCTCCTGTCTCTCTGTACTGCCTTCACCTCTCCTGAGCAAAATACCAGTTGCAAATTTCTCCACTGACTGCTCTAACATTCTAGTTATTTTGGTAAATGGTGATTTTTCTGGTCTTCCCCACTCTAATCTCAGCCCCCCTCAGCAGTTATCTCAAAGAGAATGGTCTTTTCCATCTAGCATTCTGCTCACACATTCAGGTCATATGGTTACAGAGTTGACATTGCAGCCTCAGCAAAGGTTGTCTCTAAAATTCTCTGAAATTCCCTTTTGGCACATCTATTTTGGCAACTGAGTTTATATGGAAAGTGGAAAAACTTTGGCTCTTCTTTTTGTGCTTAGTACAAATGGAACTCTTTGGCCATGAGGGCAAAGAGGCAGGAAGCTCCTGTGTAAACCCTGCTGGTTCTGCATCTTCACTACTTTGTATTTTAGGCCCTGGTAAATAATGTCTTTAGTATGTGCCTGTGGACCAAGGGGATGGGCTTTAAATACATTAACATATTAAAGCCTGGTACTTATCTTTAAATCTTAGTAGAATCCCTTCCTATTCCAACATGTATGTGAAGCTTGTTACACTGACTTGACTTTTGATTTTATAATTTTTGTGCATTTTAAATAAATTGATTATATTCACTTATTCAAAATTGTCTATTCTATTTTAAGTAATAATACAAGAAGAAAGTTGGAAAATCTCAATCGCTTTCCAGAGTGAAAGTATTACTGACTATTATCTTTTACTTAGTGAATCATTACTGGGTAAATGACCTCATAAGTGTGCTTTCCTGGGCCAGCACCTTTTTGGATGTAGACAACTAAGTATATGAGGAAGCAGCAAAGGCCTTTTATTTTTATGTCATTTAGTTTTAAGGAAAATGGTGCTTCTTTGAGCAGAACTGACCCATTTTTTACATTGCATTGCCTTTGGAGCCCCTTCTTTCCATACCAGCCGTGATTGCCACTAGAATGGAGCTTTATAAATCACATTGATGTATTTTCACAGTTGTGATTCTGTCATTTAAAACTGACTGCATATGGAAAAGTTATTTTGTAAATAGTTGTGTTTTTAAATATAAATATTGGTAACTTTGAGGCCAGAGCTTCCTCAGTAACAATAGAAATGAGCATGGCACCTGTTACTGTGAAAATCTTTTTCCTCTTTATATTACATAAACAAGACATGCAAGCTAATGAGAAGATAAATTGCCTCCCCACTATGATTTGTGAAAAGATTTTAGATCACTCTTTCTTATGGTGGTTCTGTTTCTTGTGAAGTAACAATTTGTGTTTCTTAGTGCCATTTTCTCTCTTGTTATACCAGATTTACTAGATATATTGGAATTGATAATAATTTTAGAATTATCTTCCTGTGTATTACATTTTTCTCTCTCAAGCTGCAGTTCTTTTCCTTCTGTGCTTGTACTTTATCAAAATACACACTGTAGACTTTATAGATCCATGGTATCAAATCCCCTTGAATGGATCCTTGGGAAGAAAGTGTTTTAAAGTACATAATTAGGGTGCTTGAGCATAAAACTACAATTATACACTTGTGTGTTAATTTTGTGTACAGTAAGACTTCAGTTCAATGCTGGTTGTAAATGTGAAGAAGCATTTTACTGCCAGTGAATTCTTGCATTTTATGAATACTAAAATCTACTCTAATTGGCTGACCTGGAAAGGAAGGTGAAACATTACAGTTAGGTGGTAGAGGAGAATATAAAATGTTATTAGAGATTTCTTTTGATTGATAACTAGAAAAAATAATCCTGCTCTTGTGGACGCCCAAGTTTCCTGTGCCTTTGGAATTATTCATGCTAGTTTACCTGTTATTACACAGTAAAGACTAACAAAGTGAAAGCAGTTTATATAAGCCAGTGAAAATAATGAAGAGGGGTATCCTTCTTGGTTGACTATCCAATCATCCATCTGTCTGTCTGTCTATCCCCCATGTATGCAAATGTGTGTATACAGATATGTGTGTGTGTATATTGTGATGTTTATATTCCTTGTGGCTAATTATTATATGTTTATAGTATATCTTAATTCCTTTTTTAAAATTTCCCCTCCCTCTCTCTGCCCATACATTTGTTTATAAAATGCTCTGCATGATTGGGTGTAATGTTTGAAATGTAGAGTTAATTACATGAAAATTAAAAGATGTACCACTTTACAATGTGGTAGTAGTGTTGCAGAATTTGTAATCCTAAAAAGGTAGCATGGAGTGGAAATATAAATGAGTTTGAGAAAGGTATAAATAAATTCATGCATAATAGATTCATAATGGTTATTAAGAGAAAATAAAAGCTGTTCAGGACACACTCTTGACTTCTAGAAATTGAGGTCACAAGAGGTACTACCATTTAGTTTCCATTGCTATAAAGAATATTCCGTCTGAAGAACACTGGTCTGACCTACTATTCACTTAAGCTGTGATTTCCTACATACAGAGCAGTTCAACTTAGAGTAAAGAATAAGAAGTGAAATTTTGTAAGCAGTGCAGTAATGATAAATAAATCCAAGCAAGATCACATATATATTATTTTACCAGGTTTATTCCTTTTAAAAATATACTGGTAATATTTTGGGTATCCTGGTAAGGAATTTGAATAATCAAGTTTGTCATTTACAGAGGTTTATTACTGATAATATGAGAACATTTCAGTGTTTCATAAATTTTAAAGAAAGGAAATATACTTTCTGATAGGAAATTTTTAAACTTTCTAAGCTAAAATGGAAGATTAAATTATCCCAGATATATTAGTTATTTTTCAGTGTGGCCTTGAAGTTACCTTCTAGGAACTGGTCATAGAAATGGAAGTGGGTTCCATAGCTGTGTGAAATACGTGTAACTATTTTGATTGTGTGGTCACCATTTAGCTGGTTCTTGAGTATAGGACAGTGCTTGATGCACTTGAGATTATCTTTTTTCTGTCACTCAAGTGAAGCAGGACAGAATTAGAAGGAATTTAGCTTTAGTGTATACTATACATACTGGCCCCTCAATGTACATTTGTTGACTATTGTTTTTCATGTATGAAGAACTAATCCGAGAAAATTATTAGATTTATTTTTTGAAATGAGAAAGTGATAATAGGGGAGCATCTAGGTTGTTCTGAAATCTCAGTTGGAAACTTAGTTTAAGTGACTATAGAATGGTACAGTTGGTAAAAATTTGACTTTGTAAACCTTATATTATCTTTTAGAACATCATTTTTTTTTAAGGTTTTTTGAGACAGGGTCTCGCTTTGTGGTTCAGGCTGGCCCTGAGCTCAGCCTCAAACTCACATCACAGCAATCCTCCTGCCTCTGCCTCCCGAGTGCTGGGATTACAGGCATGAGCCACCACGCCCAGTACTGTGGTATGTGGTACTGGTTGCTGCTGGGGTGAGTCTCCACGCCCAGTATTGTTATGTGGTTACCGGGGATTGAACCTGGGCCCTTGCGCTTACAAGACAGGCGCCGGAACCACTGAGCTAAATCCCCGGCCCCTATAACATCATTTTTGACTGGACATTTGACATAATAAAATTTACATATGTAGTTTGTTTCAGCCACTCATCATGTTAGCATCCGAGTTCCTTGCTGTGGGGAATTTTTAGAATCTTGTGCATGAAAAACAGTGTTTCATCTTTCTATGAATCAGAAGCCAGCAGGATTTACTACATTTGAGTGGAGCTGTTGTGAATTTAAGATTTTTCTTATGCTTTTGGCCTTCCAATTTTGTAGAACTTACTTGGGAGGGTATAAATTGAGATGAAAAAATTACAGAGCTTTTTACTCTTAAATTGTTACAGTATTTTTTATTTTTATTTATCTATTTTTTTGAGACAGGGTATTGCTTTTGTAGTTCAGGCTGGCCCTGAGCTCAGCCTGGAACTCACAGCAATCCTGCCTCTGCCTCTTGAGTGCTGGGATTCTAGGTATGAGCCACCACACCCCGCACTGTGGCATGTGGTACTGATTGTTGTTGGACTGAGTCGTCGTGCCCAGCATTATTGTATGTGGTTAATGGGGATTGAACCCTGGTCTTTGTGCTTGGAAGTCAGGCACTGGAACCACTGAGCTAAATCCCTGCCCAGCAATAAATATTTTGATAATCCTTAAGACATTGCAGCAATAATTAACCCAAAATAAATTATTTTGTTCTAGATTTGTGAAGAACACTGGGTTGATTTAATGAATGATAGCAATATATTCTCCTGGGCTATTCATCTTTTATATACATATCAAACAGATTTTTATATTCAAAATAGCATTCATTATACTACCTGTATTTCTCTTTTTGGATGATAGCCTACCCCTAAGCCCCTTGAATCAATAATCCATTGATAGAACTTTTTACTGTTCAATACATATTGTCTGTAATGAAAGTTTTTAATGGCTTAATATTATTGTGTTGAAACTCTACTTCCTCTTTTTTTTTTAGGTTTTTTGAGACAGGGTCTCGCTTTTGTGGTTCAGGCTGGCCCCGAGCTCAGCCTCAAACTCACATCACAATCCTCCTGCCTCTGCCTCCGGAGTGCTGGGATTACAGGCGTGAGCCACCACGCCCGGCACTGTGGTATGTGGTACTGGTTGCTGCTGGGTGTGGGTCTCCACACCCAGTATTGTTATGTGGTTACCGGGGAATCGAACCCGGGCCCTTGCGCTTGCAAGACAGGCGCCAGAACCACTGAGCTAACTCCCCGGCCCTCTACTTCCTCTTTGTATCAATTCCCTATTGATAGCCTTTCAGATATTTAGGTTGTTTCCATATTTTTGAGTGGAGCTATATTGACATCTTTGCTACAGAAATGTTCCTTGTTTCATATTTTTTCTTAAAATTCTTAGAATTCTGAATCAAAGAGATATTGATGGTATATATATTTCTTACCTTAGACATTAGAATTTGCGTAATCACTATGATTATTTCAGAATAGCCATCTGCTTTGTTATATTTTATATTATGTAAAAATTAAAAATCAGTGATAATAATCTAGGAACATTCATTATTTATAATTGGAAAATAGAAAATTTATATCTAGGTATAAATAAGGCAGGAATTATGTAAGTGTAAGTATGTTAACATGTTAGGAGGTTGTGAAGAAATATGAGGTCAAAAGATTAGGTTTTTTGGGGGGGGGGGCTGGGGAGTTAGCTCAGGGGTTCCGGCGCCTGTCTTGCAAGTGCAAGGGCCCGGGTTCGATCCCCGGTAACCACATATCATACTGGGTGTGGAGACTCAGGCCCAGCAGCAACCAGTACCACATACCACAGTGCCAGGCATGGTGGCGCATGCCTGTGATCCTAGCACTTGGGAGGCAGAGGCAGGAGGATTGCTGTGATGTGAGTTGGAGGCTGAGCTCGGGGCCAGCCTGAACTACAAAGTGAGACCCTGTCTCAAAAAAAAAAAAAGATTAGTTTTTTTGCTCTGGTAATAAGTGAATATACATTTTCAGCTAGTATCTTTAAGGTATAATTTACTGACAATAAAATGTCCGGATCTTCAATTTATAGTTTGATGACTTTTGCCAAATATGTACAGCCATAAATATGCCATCCAAATTAAGATCTAGAATGTTTCAATTACTCCTCTAAAATTTTCTCTTACATCTTTCCATCTGGTCAAGTCTCATATTCCATGAGCATCATTGTGATTTCTATAACAGAACATTAATTTTGCCTGATTTTGAACTTCAGAAAAACATCATATGATGTACTGAGTACATACATACCCATTTTTTTCTTCTTTTGGAGACAGGGTATATCTATATATAATTCAGGCTGTCTTGAGCTTACTGTGTAGCTCAGGCCAGCTTTGAATTCACATCAGTTCTCCTGCCTCAGACCTCCTGAGTGGTGGGATTACAGGGCCATATAGTTTGTCTACAAAATTGTTGCAATAGTTCAAGCCTGTAATCCCAGAATATGGGAGGCAGAGGAAGGAGGATTATAATTTCTGTTCAAGCTCAAGTCCAGCTTCAACTACAAAGTTGACACCATGTCATGAGAAGAAAAGGAAAGAAGAAGCTATGAAAGTCATAGATTAAGACATAGAGAAAACCTGCAGAGTACTGGATATGATAATGATGTTTTGGATATTATACCAGGTACATAGCAACAAAAGAAATCATAGCAATTAAAAGAAAAGATGATAAATTGAACTTCATCAAAGTTAAAATCTTTTTTGCATCAAGAACACTCTGAAAAGCACAAAAAGGCCACCCAAAGAATGAGTAAAATAATTTGAAGGTCATACATCTAATAAGAGACTAATAGACTGACTATATAAAGCACTTCCACAACTCGGCAATAACAAAACCTGAGTTAAAATAGTGAAAGGATTGGAGTAGGCATTTTTCTGCAGAAGGTATACAGTTGGTTAATAAAAGCATGAATAGATGCCCAACATCATTAGGGAAGTGGAAATCTCAGTGAGTTTATATTACTTCTCACGTGTTAGGATGGCTGCTTTGCTAGGGTGAGGGGAAAATCAGAATAACAAATGTCTTTAGCGAGGTAGAGAATTTAGAATCCTTGTGCAGTGTTTATATGAATGTAAAATGATATAGCTGCTGTGTGAAGCAGCATGCTCATTTCTCAAAAATTTAAACATAGAATTAATATCTGATCGAGCAATTCTACCTTTTTGAGTATGTGCCCAGAAAAGGGAAAGCAAAGTCTCAGACAGGTGGTTGTAAACTCATGTTCAGAATAGCATTATTCACAGTGGTATTGAGTGAATTGATACATATAATTTAGGGCATATACATGACAGTAGCCTAAGATAAATGAAAATATGATACATTCTACAACGTGCATGAAATTTGAGGTGTTGTGGTGTATATGTAAATATTCTCCTAAAGTCTCATGCATCCATAGATAGGGTTTTCAGGAGGTGTCTAGGTCATGAGTCTGTGATATTGGATTATGGATGAAATGTGATAACTAGATTAGTCTACTGATTGGTTTAGCATAGCTTGGGATGTGAATGATGAGAGGGCTCGTGTTCAGTTTGGGTGGCACCAACCAAAGGGCTTGTAGTCTAAGTGGAATAAAAAGGGAAAGGAAAGCTCCACTGGTTGTCACTTGCTGCCTCCCATGCCCCGGGTTCTTTGTCAGCCATGCCCCTGCATCTTGGGCCAGCTCCTGATAGTCTGAAACCTCAACAAACTGTGTGCCAAAACAAAGTTTTCCTGCTTTACCTGATGGGTGTTGGGTACTTTGTTCCAGCAATAAGAAAGATACTGTGCTAAGTTAAATAAGCCAGCCACAAAATGACAAATACTGTGTGATTGATTCTATTTATAATAGGTAGCAAGAATAACCAAAATACAGAGACAGAAAAGTAGGAAATTGGCAGTCAGAGAGGGTAGAGCCTGGGAGAGGAGAGCGTGGACTTGCTCTTTAGTGAGTTCACTTTAACTTTGAGATGAGGAAGTTCTCTAAGTGAATGGTGGTGGTGATGGTTTTATAGGACTGTAAATGTGCTCATTGCCACTGAATTACTCACTTATGTGAAATACTAAAGTGGTGTATTTTATATATATTTTAGCACAGTCGAAAATACATCAGTGCAAGTTCTAGCTGGAATGTTGAAGAAAAGTGTTTATTTCATTGCATATTATAAAACTGACATGTTGAGATTCACAAGTGGTGCAGGCAGTGTACATCTGTAAAGCCACGTGCTTGGAATGCTGAGGTAGAAAAGGCCAACTTAGGAAATTCAGTGGGACCTTGTCTCAAAAGGGTTGGGAATGTAGCTCAGTAATTGAGTGCTTGTGTAGTGTGTTAAAGGGCCCTGATTCAGTCACTAGTACTCATGATAAATTCTGAAATGAGAAATTTTCATCACATTAATTATGTCTGTGATACTTGTAGGACAGTGCCTATCATATCGTTTTGTCCATAAATTGTTTTCCTGGAAAAGGAGAAACAAAAATAATATAGATTCAGATATCTGTATCTCTCTATATATGTATATAGTCAACAAGTTCATGATGAAATGAGCTGTGTCAGTATGAACACTTTAAGAAATTTCATGGCTAACAGTGTGGTATCTGTTCCAGATGATTTTTATGGGCTGTTAATGGTGATAGAAGTTGAGCTGGATGCTTATTTAACTCGACAGCCCCTCACATTGACATTGCAAGGGTATGTGATTTATATAGTACCCAAGGAAGTGCAGTCAGCAGATTTGAGCTCTGCCTAGAAGCCAGGCATTCTACACACAGGGCTAATCTAAGCTGGGAAGGCATATCCTGTGGGGTTTTGGATACTGTGGAGTTCAGGCTGTGTGAAAGGGTCAGGTTGAATGGTGGACGTGTTTCCTGACTTAAAGTGTTTCACAGATCCTTCAGTGAACTAATTTTTTGAGATAGAAAGGGTGACCAAAATATATAGCTTGTGTCTAAATTCAAAAAATGTTTTATTGTAGAAAGAGTGCTATTAATCTTCCTCAAAATTTCTTCCCTGGGCCAAGGATTTAGCTCATTGGTTCGTGGCGCCTGCCTTGCAAGTGCAAAGACCTGGGTTGATCCCTGGTAACCACATACAACAATGTTAGGTGTGAAGATTCACTCCCCCCAGCAGTCAGAACCATATTCTACAGTGCTGGGCATGGTGATTGATGCCTATAATCCCAGCACTGGGGAGGCAGAGGCAAGGAGGATTGCTGTGAGTTCAAGGCCAAACTCAAGGCCAGCCTTAAATTAAAAAGTGAGACTCTGTCTTAAAAAAAAAAAAATCCTCTCCCCTAATCTTTAAACACATCTCATTGTTTTTGTCCTTTTTAATACAGTTTTGGAAATGCTCTTTCATGCTTTTATAAGATGTGACCAAAAATACTGTGAACGCTGCCACTGAAAGCCATCCGGTGGAAAGGAAGGCATGTAGAAAACATAGTGTGTCCTCATGTACCTTATTTTTTTGTTACTGCACTGTGCAAATTCTGCCTCTTGCCCAAAGTCAAAATGACTATGGAAAGTAAATGTTTTGAACTGATTCAGTTCATTGAATCAGCCATGACAGCACAAGTGAAGACAGGCAAAATAAAACTTCCAGAACTGCTTCAGAAAGTGGCAAGAATGATGGGCCCAGTAGGTTACAAATAGAAGAGAATATTCTGAGGATGATTAGTGGCAATACGTCTTTTACTATAATAAATTTAAAAAATTTAAACATTAGCTGCATTTTTCAATTACATACCTCCTATCTTACAGGAGTAGTCTCCCTTATAGAAGTCCCAGGGAAATGTTGACACCAAGTTTTTTCGTCAGAGGCTTAGCAGTGCTGGACTCTTCTTCAGAGTACAGTATATATTTATAAGATGCATTGCTGGGCTGTGAGGTTACCACACCTTTAAATTTAGTGAAAAACTGCTCTTGAAAACTTTGTTAGAAAGACAAAGAGGGAAAAGGAAGACTCAGACAATTTCTTTAATTTTGAAACGAAAGCAAAATGTTTAGCCTATGGTGAAGTGGAAAATAGGCCGCAGAATTCCGTACACTTAACATAATAAAGAAATGTAAAATTAAATCTCTTTTATTGGGATAGTTTCCTAAGGTAAAAATGTAAAGAAAGAGAATCCTTTTAAATTATGTTTTCTTTCTCCAGTAATGTCTGGAAGGATTCATGTTTTTTTAAAAAAAATTTAAATAATTTTTCTGATTTTGTGTGTGTGTGTGTGTATGTATGTATGTATGTATGTATATATGTGTATATATATATATCACTTAGAGATTACTGTTTAGAGCATATGAGATAAATTCCTGTTTTTATGTAATAAATAGAAAAGGTCTGATCTTGGGAATTTTGTATAGATTTCTGTTTCGTTTAATGATACATCATTCCTTAAATTATGCTTAAAGCACAGAGCTTTGCTGGGCAACAGTGACTCACCAGGGTCAGAAATTAATGACAAGGGCACTGTAGTGGTTAATACTTCTGCCACTGTTAGTGTGAAGGGCAGTGTATTCTACTATTGGATGAAAGTGAACACATGTATTAGATTTGGATATTAAAAGTGACCTCCATTTTATGATATGTTGCTGCATTAAAGTTTTATATAACGATGACTGCTTCAGTAAACCATTCAGCAGCTATGTTTGCTTCCTTCTCTCCCCCCACCCCCCTGCCTTATTACCTCTCTTCTTCTCTCCTCCCACCATCACTTCCTCTGAACCCAGGGCCTTTGCACTGAGCTAAGTCCCAAGCCCCTTCCCGCTTTTGAGACAGGGTCTTGCCTTTTAGTTCAGGCTGCCCTTGAACTCAGCTGTATGACCTAGATTGGCCTCCAACTCACGGTGATCTTCTGCCTCAGCCTCTTGAATATTGGGTTTACAGATGTGTGCCGCTGTACTTGGCTTGATGTTTTGTTTTGAGACAGGTTCTTGCTAACTTGCTTAGGCTGGGCTACAACTTTTTTTTCCTTGGTTTTTATTTTTAAAAATTAGTTCTATTGGTACATTTTAGATATAAATAATGATCACATTCCTTGTAGGGAATTTGTACCTATACATACTATCTTGATTCTTCTTTTTCCCCACCCCTCCCCTCCATTCAATCCTCTTGCTTTCTTATTATTTACAAAAACTTCATTTTCACTTTCCTTCTATTTTCTTCCCCTCTTCTTTCCTTTCCCCTTCCTCTCTCCTTGCTTCCCTTTCCATTTGAACATTTTCTTCCTGTTTTGCAACATCTTTATATATTTTCGTCGTTTTTTAGTGCTCCTCATATTAGAGAAACAGTGTGATGTGTGTCTGGTTTGTTTCACTTCAGAATATGATCTCAAGGCCTATCCGTTTACCTTGAATGTCTCAAGTTATTTTTCTTGCTGACAGAGTACTACTCCATTATATTTTTTTAAAAAGCTACCTCTTTAAACATTCATCTGTTGTTGGGTACCTAAGATTTCTCCAAGATTTATCTTAAACATTATTTGCTGCTACAAATTTGGGCGTGCACATATTTAATTCTTTTGGGAAGATATCAAGGAGAATATTTGGGTCAAATGGAAACTCAAGTTTTAATTTTTTGAGGAATCTCACTCCACACTGATTTCCCCAGTGATTACAAGAGCCTACGCTCTCACTAGCAGTGGAGAAGAGTTCCTTTCTTCCCATAGCCTCATCAGCATTTTTTATTATTTGATTTCTTGATAATAGGCATTCTTTCTGGGGTGAGATGAAATCTTTTTTTTGTTTTTTTTAGACAGGGTCTCGCTTTGTAGTTCAGGCTGGCCCTGAGCTCAGCCTCAAACTCACATCACAGCAATCCTCCTGCCTCTGCCTCCTGAGTGCTGGGATTACAGGCGTGAGCCACCACGCCCGGCACTGTGGTATGTGGTACTGGTTGCTGCTGAGGTGAGTCTCCACGCCCAATATGATATGTGGTTACCGGGGATCGAACCCGGGCCCTTGCGCTTGCAAGACGGGCGCCGGAACCACTGAGCCAAATACCCAGCCCCATGAGATGAAATCTTAATGTTGTTGTTTTAATTTGTATCTCTCAAATGCCCAGAGATGTTGAACATTTTTTTTCTTATATTTATTTTCTCCTCATACTTCTTCATCTAGGAAGTGTAAGTTCATTTCAGATGCTCACTTTTGGACTGGATCCTTAAATTTGAGGGGGATCTGATTTTTTTTAGTAGTTATAAATATTAGTCCTTTCTCTGATCCCCCTCTGTGAGTTGTCTCTTCACTCTGTTGGTAGTTTCTTTTGCTGTGCAGAAGCTTTTTAATTTGATATGATCACAGTTGTTGATTCTTTGTAGAATTTCCTGTGTAAATGGATTTGTTCATACAATCTTTGCCTACACCTATGTCTTCAACAGTTCTACCTATTCTATATTCCAGTAGATTAAGTGTTTATACTTTAATATTTAGACCCTTACTCTATTTTAATTTTAGTTTGGTGCATGGTGAGAGGTATGGGTTCAGGTTTAAACTCTGGGATATGGAAAGATAGTTTTTCTAGCACCATTTATTAGAAAATTATGTTCCTTTCAGGTAGTGTTTTTGGTTTCTTTGTCAAAGATAAGGTGGTTGACTGTTTTGGAGTTATTTGTACATTTTCTATTATGTTCCACTGATCTTTTTGTTTGTTTTTTGCCAGTGTCATTATGTTCTCATCTCAGTAGCTTTGTAGTTTAATTTTCAAATCAGGAATTGTGATGGCCCCCTGCCGTTGTTGCTCCAATTACTTCTACTATTCAAGGTCCCTTCTGGTTCCAAATGAATTTTAGAATTCTTTTCTGTATTACTGTGAGGTATACTATTTGTGTTTTTACCAGGGTTGCATTAAATCTGTATAACTGTTTTGAAAATGTGGCTGTTTTCAATATATAGATCTTCCTACTTGAAGAGCAAGGGACATCTTTTTATTTTCTGATATACTTTCAGTCCCTTTTGCCAGAGTGCTATCAATCTAGTGAAGGCAGTGAAAGATCTTTACACTGAGTCAGACTTGTAAATCTGCCTCTCTCTCATAGAGTGCTGAATTAGGCATGTGCCACGGCACAGGCTTCAACTAGTGTTTCTTGACAATTAGATTGTCTTCTAGGGGGCATACACTGCACATGGGAGGCCATATTCCAGGGGTGAGAACAGCAAATACAGGAATACAGAGATGCAGGATCACTTAAGTGAGATATTGCCCCTGCGGTAAAATGAATGAGAAATGCGGTGAGGATGGCTGTGTTTAATAGTTTGGTTGTGGGCTTCTAACTCAGAGGTTCTGGCAGAGAAATGATCTGCTTTAGGTACTCAGGGCACTGGCATAGGGCCCCTGGTCTACTGGACAGCCCACTTACATTGTGTTTTAGATTTCTTCATTTTAGCTTGACTCACAGAGGGTGAGGTGTGAGTGAAGCCTGTCCCTTAGGAATGAATTAGACCACATATGTAAGAGGACAGCAGATTGTTTTTTAATTGTGAAAAATTTCAGTAAAGACTCTTAAGCAGATGTTGTAGATGGCTTGCCTTCTGTAGTTTGCCTTGTTTTGCCTCGTTATTGCTATGGTTTCACCTAACACCTGCCCCCCACCCCCTGCCAAAATCTTTCTGGAGCTGAAACGGACAGTAAATGAGTGTGGTAAGTTTGTGGCTGCTGTGGTGTCAGTAGGTTTTAGAACGTCCTGTTGTTGTGCTTAGAATACGAGACCCTCCCTCCCAAATGATGCTTTTACATGGTGTATGTGGGTGTTGCAGACCAGAAAGTCAGCATGTTCCTAGAGAAGTTGCTGGCTCGTGTTGACTGAGCTTTATAGTCATTTTAACACTGGCAGAAGTGTTATCCTCACTGCTTCAAATCAAACTGCAGAGATGCTTGTGTGAAATACAATATTAGATAGCAAATCAAACATATGGGCACTGAACTGGAGGGTGTGTTTCATGGCAATGTATGGCATTCTAGCATGTGGAGTTGTATTTTATGGAAATTCTTTGGCTTGGCTTGTGGCAGGGACATACATTCATTATGAAATATCAAACTGTAAGATAAATAAAAGCAAAGAATTCAGCTGTTCTGTTTAATGGTTTTCAGTACAAAGTCATCTGCTCTCACAGCTCAGCCTTTGTGACGAGAGGTGTTGTAAGTCATTGTAGCCACATTTTTTGTTTTCATTACTGATAGGTTTTGAAAATAATCAGAATTATGTTGAAAGATATGGAAACTTTAGCTTTTAATATTATTTTACTTTTATTACATTGTATACACTATAAATTTATTTTAGAGAGAAAATGTTTATTATGATTTATTATTGTTTCTTTTTATTTATTCTGTTTTTCTGTGGTGAATGTGGCTTTTAAGTGTGTATCTGGTACGCCTTAACTTCTGAAGCGCGTGGGCTTGTGGGGATCCAGTTCTTGGAGTTCTCAAATGGACCATATTGTGGCATTAACAGAGTGACTTAACCCTTCTCAGTGCTGAAATGTTCTTTGCTGTCTTGATATCTTGTTTTTCTTTTCTTTTCCTATTGAGGAGAAATGGCAGACTCCTTATTTAAAACGTTTTTTAAAATATTCATTTAAAAAAAAAATCGGGAAATGGTATCAGTAAAGCATTACACAAGAGAAAGATTTCCCTAGAGAAGATTGAATTAGGCTATTTTGGTTTATCTCTGGTGTTAACAGTACATTATGCCTTTTAACAATGCCTATGTATGTATGTATGTATGTATGTATGTATTTATTTGAGACAGGGTCTCACTTTGTAGTTCATGCTGGCCCTGAACTTACTATGTAGCTCAGGCTGGCCTTGAACTCACAGCAGTCCTCTTGCCTCTGCCTCCCAAGTTCTGGGATCACAGGTATGGGCTACTACACACCATGTTGTGGTGTCAGGCCTGAACTTGGGATCTTTTGCTTGCCAGGCAGATGCCAGAACCACTGAGCTAAATCCCTGGCCCCAACAATGCTTTTTTTTTGAATCAACTAAGAAAATACTCTTCTTTGTTATATATTCCTAAATTTTTTTCAAGAACTCATATTGGTAATTGTGTGTGTGTGTGTGTATGTGTGTATATGTATAGATATAGAGTTGTTTTTCATTGTGTTTGTGTTAACTTCCCATCTTGATAAGAAATGTGCAAGATTACCACCTTATATAAAGAAAAGGTTTTTTTGGATCACAGTTTTTTAAGTCCAGTCCATGATTTGGTTCTGTGATGAGGAGCAACACATCATGGCAGAGAAAACATGCTCACCTCCCAGCCAAGGAAACGAGAGAGAAGGGGGCCAGAGTCCCACAGTCTCTCTCAGTGGCATACCTCCTGACCTGAAGACCTCCTGCCAGGTCCATTCTTACACTTGCGTCTAATTCACATGGATCTTTGTTTTCATAGGATTCATTTGGTGCTGAATGTGTCCCCAATCTCTTGCAAAAATAGTAATTGAAATCGCTAATGTAACTGACCCATATTTGATAGAATATAATTGGGACATTCTAACTTTAGTTGTTCCAAACTTAGAAGCTTGCACACTATATAATGCAACCAAACCACAGGCATCCTACAAAATATTAATGACTTAACTTGGCCTGTGTGAGTTCATTTGAATTTTGACTGATGCATGGTGATGGATTATGCCTTGCTGACACTTGGCAGAAACATTTTTAAATGTCAGTATCAGGCACTTTCTCTGCTAGATTTTTATGACGTCAGTACTTGAGGTCTGATAAAATATGATTGTTTAAGAGAAAGTCAAATTACCCTTCCACTTTTGACTCCATTAATAATATGTGAATACAAGACAGTATGTTAAAGAATGGATTAAAAACACTAGATTTAGTTGCTTAGCAAAAGTCCTACTTTGTATTATAAGTTGAAACCATACTTGATTTCATTTTAATTGTATATTTGATTTGTCATTTCTTTGATTGACTTTTTGACAGATGCCACCTCAGTATGGACAACAAGGTGTGAGTGGTTACTGTCAACAAGGCCAACAGCCATATTACAACCAGCAGCCGCAGCCCCAGCATCTACCACCCCAGGCACAGTATCTGCCATCCCAGTCCCAGCAGAGGTACCAGCCACAGCAGGTGAGCACAGCCCCCACCCCGCACTCGTTTTCTCCTCCAGCCTCTGTTCAGAGGCTGACCATGCTCCAAAAATCTTCCTATTCTATTCTCATGATCGTCATTACAGGGGAGAAGAAAGTTAGTTTTGAGCAAATGCAGATCTGTACCTAATCTAACTTCTTCCTTCCCTTCTCTGTTTTTCCTCCTTCCCTCTTTTCATTTCTCCCCTTGTGTATTCCTTTCTGCATGTCTGGGACTGATGAGTGGGGAGGATGAGTGATTTAGGAACTGCTTGCATCACTGGTTGGTGACAACATAAAGTGTCACTCATTGCAAATTGTTTCTCATTTGTGTTTGAAATCTTTCAGAAAGCACTTCGTTAAGGCTTATTCAGGAAAACGGTTGTGCTGATTATTGAATGCTACTCCTTAGCACTTGCATGGTATTTCTGTTTGACCTTTTTGGTTTTGTTTCAACATGCTATCATGAAAACATTGAGGACATTCTCATAAGTGAAATAAATAGGTCGCAGATGTGTAAATATCGTATCTTTTCTCTGGTATGAGAAAATTAAGATGTAAATGAGTTCTAGAATGTGTGTTATATATTGTGAAATAGAAAATACTCAAAGCGAAATTGGGTGAAGGGGGAAAACAATGAGATTATAACAAAAAAGAAAGGAAACAAAGTTCATGTATATATGGGGTGGGGGTGGTAGGCTGAGTAGGGCTATGGGAAGAAATGAGAATTAAGTTGTGTCGTATACTGGCACAAATTCCCATTGTTGAGTGCAATCACGATGTGTATATGTAATGTACCAATAAAGATTTCAATTTAAAAAAAAAGAAAATGGTAGTTAAATAAAGCTGTTATTTGGAAAAAAAAAATGAAACATTATTGCCTTTTGATAGTTGTATTTTTTTAAAACTAGCTTATAAACAGATAATTACTGCTATTACAATGTAGTAAGCTACTCACAACTATCTTAAACCATTTCTAGTTTGAATTAGCCTCTTCAACTACTTTGGGGTTATTAGGCTTGCACTTCTGTTCACATGTTAAGGAAAATAGTACATAGGACATAATGTATTTGAGAGAATGAGTGTCTCATTTTGTTTTGAGATTGTCACTCATGAGTGGAGTGAGAAGAAGTTGTGAGTGCAGGAGCTTTCACTCGGGACTAAGATAGGACTCACAGCGTTTCCAGTCACAAGCAGAGGGTAAAATTTTCATTTCAGTATTTTCATTCCCTCCTTTTTTCTTTTATGGGGTAGGATGATAAAGAGAAGAACACATGTGAGGTGGGTTTCTGTCATTTTTATAGGTCTCCTTACCTGGATTGAATAGTTGTTGACCTTGGGCCAATGATGTAAATACACAGAGTTTAATTTTAATCAACTTAGTGAATTTCTCAAGTGTTTTATTGAACTTTTGGGAGTCTTCTTCAATGTGACTTTGATTATAGAGTTTGTAGCTTTAAAGAAAACATGATAACCACTGGAGAGTTTGGAGATGCTATGCAGTTTCACTTCATATATATATATATATATATATATATATATATATATATATATTCAATATTTGGATAATATAAGGAGTATAGAAGTAGAGATGTACATTATTTAAGGATTAGCCTATATCTTTTTTTTTTTTTTTGAGACAGGGTCTCACTTTGTGGTTCAGGCTGGCCCTGAGCTCAGCCTCCAACTCACATCACAGCAATCCTCCTGTCTCTGCCTCCCGAGTGCTGGGATTACAGGCATGAGCCACCATGCCTGGCACTGTGGTATGTGGTGCTGATTGCTGCTGGGCGTGGGTCTCCATGCCCAGTATTGTATATGGTTGCCGGGGAATCAAACCCAGGCCCTTGTGCTTGGAAGACAAGCCCCAGAACCACTGAGCTAAATCCCCGGCCCCCTAGCCTGTAACTCTTTATTAAGTACATGAACATTGTAAAGTCCCTCAACATCAGCTCTTTTTAAGTGACAGTCTGATATCTAGGCTTTTGACAGGTAAAGTTGTAGGCTTTTTGAAGAAACTTTTAGAACTTTATGGAACTTAGACATAGAATGCTTTGTCATGTAATCATAATTTAAAGACTCAATAGAGGAATTACAGTGCTCGTTTTACTTTTGTGTGTGGAATGGAAACATTGATCATAAAACCAGTGTAATTAAGGATTCTGAGTGCCTGTCATTTCCTTTAATGTGAAACTCAAAATTTGTTTTCTTTATGAAGCATTTACTGATGACTTCCAGCAGATGGTAATTAGTTATTTAATATCTTTTGCATTTAAATGTGGAAGACATATTGCAGATACAATCTTTTTAAAATGAGTACTAAAAGCTTAGTTTAGCGCTCTGGTTTGATACTAACATTATTTTATTGGTTTGAATACAGTAACTTATATGGTATAAAATACTATACAGCCATGATCTTCACACCTATAGTCACTTTTGCTCATTCAGAGCATAACCTAACGTTACTCAAAACACATTGCAGATTTTTTTCTATTAAAACTCATGAACCAAAGATTATATGAGTAGTTTTATAGTTTCATTAACCTCAGATTTTAAAAAAATGTTGTAAACATTTAGGTGACCCAAGCAGATGGTCTAAGGATAGGACCAGTCTTGGTGTTTAGGGAGTTGGAAGGTCAGGTAAATATCTGGAAAGCTTCTATAAGAAATGAGATTGAACATTGCAGATATTGTTGACACCTCCCAAACCAAAATAGCAACCTCATGTCAATCCTAAAACAAAGTAAAATTACTCATAGAATATTATCAAAATGAAGCCAAATTTTAATAAAATTTAAATTAACCAAATTAATGTGTATGTCTAAATGCCTAAGAAGCTTGACTATGGTTAGTTAGCATTTCATAACAATCAAAACATTCCTTCATGTAGAGTCTGTTTTTGTCTCCAAGCATAGCTTTACACAGCCTATTGATTTTATAGGAGATGTTCAGCAAATCGTATTTTGTGTCTTTTGTTAATGCTGTTAATACAAAAGTTAATTTTAGGGTTCCATTAAATCCTTACTTTGTGTCTTTAACAATTTTTATTATGCTGACTGTCTTGATTAATCAATACATTCACATGCTCCAAAGATTATAGAGCACAGGTAAAGGATACAGAGAAAAATTTCTTTCCCAGTTTAGTTCCCCAGACTCATTTCACAACCTATCCCACCCTTTGCCAGGTAACCATTTTATTAGTTAATTGTATGTGTTTATTGTATGAGATTGCATAGTGCTGTATTTAAATTTGTACCCTATTTTTGTGCAGATGATAGCATACTATTATATACCACATATATTCTTGTGTTTTTTTCTTCATCTATCTTTTCTAATATGTTTTCTAGAGATCTTTCCAAGAGAACATAGTTCTCCGTCATTATTTTTACAGCTCTATTCCACTTTATGGGCATACCATAATATATTTAACCAGTTTCCTCTGAGGGGCATATTCTATTCTATTCTGTTTCTAGTTATTTGCAATTAAAATAGGGGTGCCATAATCATCCGTGGATGTGTCATTTCATAAACAGTCACAATAATATCAGTCGGATAAAATTGCTAGAAGCAGCACTACTCAGTCAAGGATGTGAGCACTTGTTCTTTCTAGTAGATCATATTAAATTAGTCTCCACAGTGGGTTCATTATGTGTACCAGTTTATTATGTGTGACGGGGTGCTTTCTTTACAAATTGTCAGTTTTTGATAATACAGTTTTAGTTTGCATTAACCTTATTAGTGGCAGTATCTTACATATTTAAAAGCATTTGTGGGGCCGGGGAGTTAGCTCATTGGTTCCGGCGCCTGTCTTGCAAGCACAAGAGCCCGGGTTCAATTCCCTGGTAGCCACATACAATACTGGGTGTGGAGACCCACACCCAGCAGCAACCAGTACCACATACCACAGTGCCGGGCGTGGTGGCTCACGCTTGTAATCCCAGCACTCGGGAGGCAGAGGCAGGAGGATTGTGATGTGAGTTTGAGGCTGAGCTCAGGGCCAGCCTGAACCACAAAGCGAGACCCTGTCTCAAAAAACCTAAAAAAAAAGCATTTGTGTTTGTTCTTGCTCTTTTTTATGGATTATAAATTGATGTTTTTTTTAAATCTTGATTTATGTGATTCAGTATTTGGACTTTTAAAAAATGATTTCTGAAAATGCTAAATGTTTAAGGAAGTTGAATGTTTCTCTGTGATGAATTAGTACTGTCTCAATCTTGTCATTTGTCTTTTAATAATTAATTATGGTAGATTTTTTTGTAAAGCAGAAGTGGTTTCAAAAAAAAGTTTATGTTGTTAAAATCACTAATCTTTTTTTGTGTGATGTTTGTATTTTATATTTAATGGTTCAAAAATCCTTCATTATTCCAAGGTTATAAATTTTTCCGTGTTATTTTGCAGTACTTTCATATATTCATTGTTACGTTTCCCTTCTGTCTGTTGAGAGAGGTAGTATCCCACCTAGTTGTTTCTTTTGTTTTTTTACCACCAGATGGTTACTTAGTTGTTTACCTCTTACTATGTAGGCTGCTGTATTAGGGTTCTCTGGATAAACAGAAGCGATAGGAAGTGTGTGTGTTTGTGTAATTTGTTGTAAGAAATTAGCTTGCACAGTAACAGAGCATAGCAGGTCCAGAATGACCAGAAGCTGCATTGTGTGCTGGCTGGAGACCCAGGAGCACTGTGAGTGCGGTGAGGTCAGCTCAGAAGGCTGACTGCTGACGGACTGCTAAGAAAAGCCTTTTTATTATAGTCTGATCTTCACAGAAATGAGTGCAGCTTGCCCGTGTGATGGAGTGCAGTCTCCTTGACTCAAGACACCTATTTAAATTGTTAAGTGTGTGTGTGTGATACTTTGTGGTCCTGTGGTCCTATCTGGGCCTTACTGTGAGCTACAGCCCAACAAGATAACTTTAACAAGTGTTTAACAAGTATTTTCCTCCATTTCTTGGAGATGTCACTTTTATAATTTGCCGAGTTTCCAGAAGTACAATGTTTTTTCTTTTTTTGAGACAAGGTCTCACTTTGTAGTTCATACTGGTCCTGAACTCAACTATGTAGTTCAGGCAAGCCTCGAACTCACAGCAGTCCTGCCTCTCCTTCCGGAGTGCTGGGATTGTGGATGTGAGCTGCTATGCCCGAAATTGTTGTATGTGGTTACCAGAGATCAAACTCAGGACTTTGCTCCTGCAAGGCAGGCGCTGGAACCACTGAGCTAATGCCCTGGCCCGGTACATTCCCACCCCCCCCCCCTCCGGGAAATCTGTTCTTTTTCCATTGGTATTTTATTAATATATTAGTACTATGATGTTTTTAATCATACTTTCATATCTGGTAGTATTAATATATCCTTGTTATTTTTTTCAGAGTTGTCTTGGCTATTTGTGTTTTTTTTTTAATATAAATTTTTAAATTCTCGTTATACTTGTCCCTAAAAATTTTGTTTGTTATTGTAGTTGAGGTTTTTTTCTTTAATTATATCTTTTTCTTTGAAACAGATGTGACACATACAAAAAAGAAGTACCTTACTTATGCAGTCAGATGGGACTTATTTTATTTTTAAAATTATTTTATTTTATTTTTTTGTGGTGCCAAGGATCAAACTCATGCTCTTTCATGTGAAAGGCAGGCAGCAGCCCCACTGAGCTATATCTTTGCCCTAGATGATACTAATTTTTAAAAAAGATAAAAGCAAAGAGAAATACCTTACTTGTACAGTTTTGTCTTGTTGAAGCCCATTGACTAAAGGTCAGAACATGTCATATAAGGTTAGGTTTACCTAGCTTCTGGCCCTGTAGGCCAGGAAGCATGCTGTTCCTAGGAGCTTCAAGAACATCATGAAAAGGTTGAGATTGTGGAAGGCTGTTTAAATAGGATTTTGTGTGTCGTGGATGACTACGAGGGATTAGCAAAACAAGGTTGGGTCTTAGTTTGCTTCTCTGAAGTAGCTAGAAGCATTTTGGGGATTCGGTATTTTCACTTTTATAAGGAAGCAGGAGGATTGAAGTGGACCAGGTGTGTCATTTGGTAAAGAAAGTCGATAGAAGATGGATAGTTTAGCTACTCTTATGATGTGTGGTCCATCCTTTTCTTGTTTCAGTAATACTGTCTGTGCTGTAGGAACTCTGTAGTCTGCATATTCTCCTAAGTACAAGCACCCTCTCTCTTTCTCCTGATTGCTGTCTCTTTATTTGTTCAGGTTTAAATTTCTTTTATGATATTCTTCAAAAAAGAGCTGTTATATTTTTATGTTAGGATTTTTCCTGTATATTTTTTTGGTTGCTACAAGCCTTATATATTAACTTTGGGTGTGTGTCCACTAACTTAAATTGTTTGTACTCTAATTGTAAACACTTACTGATTCTTTTAAATCATTGATGATGAACCTTTTCGAATGTTCAGTAATACAAAGCTACTGCCATAGGTTTGTTAGCACCAATTTTCTTTTTATTTCTTAAAATTTTTTCTTTTTTGGATCAAACTGTTCTACTTTTTGTTTTTCTACAGACTAGCTTCTCCAAAAATATTGTTTGAGGGCTAGCTACCCATTCTTGGATTATCCCTGATTAAAATGATGATCACCAGCATTTCATAATTAAATATAATATTTATCCCCCATCGCTACCTACGTGTAATCCCTTTATTCTCTATTTTCTAAGGGTTCATTTTTGTTTTCATGATAAATGCTGAATTGTTTTGTTTCTGGTTACTTACTGTGAAGCTGTTTTACTTGAAATCTATTACTGTGGTAAATTTATTGATTTCATAAAATGTATTAAACCAGACTTGAATTGTGGGCTTTATACATTGTCTTTACATAGTGGATTCAGTTTACCATTTGTTTTACTCTCTTGGATCAGTGTTCATGAATGAGACTGAACTGTAATTTGTGAGGTTCTGGTATCTGTATTGAAGAGCTTTGCAAAATTAATTGGAGATTAATATGTTTTCTAATTTATTGGAAGAGTTTGCACTGTGTGGAATTATTTGTTCTTTTAATGTTTAGTAGAAGTTTTTGTAAAGCTATGAAAGATTGTGTAGATCTCAGTTTTCAGCTTTTGTTTCACCATTATGGTTTAACTTTTTTTTTTTTTTTTTCTTCCCAGACAAGAGTCTGACTTTTGTAGTTCAGGCTGTCCCTGAGTTCCCTGTGCAGCCCAGGCAGGCTTCGAACTCACAGCAATCCTCCTGCCTCTGCCTCCTGAGTGCTGGAATTACAGGTGTGAGCCACCATGCCCAGTATTGTTGTATGTGGTTACTGAGGATGGAACTCGGGACCCTGGTTTTGCAAGGCAGACACCAGAATTACTGAACTAAATTCATAGCCTGTTTGGTTTAACTTTTGATTCTGTTTCTTTTTGTGATTAGAGGCATATTATATTTATATACTTTTTCAATCAGTTTTCTGTGAATATATTCCTATATTTTGAGAATTCATGCATTTTATCTATTTTTTCAACTTTATTAACAAAGTTCATAATATAGTAGTCTGTTACTTTAATCTCCAAAACATCCAGAATTAAGACATCTCAGAATGTCCTGTGTGGCAGCCTCCTCATGTCCCCCCCCTTTTTTTTTTTTTGATTCTGTGACTTGAACTCAGAGTCTTCATGTAGAGCTATCTACACCTACCATCCCTTTTTTATTTGGGAACATGCCCAATTGTCCAGGCTGGACTTGACCTGCAATCATCCTGTCTCATCTTCCCACAGTGCTGGTATTAAACCCTGCACCACCATTCCTGGCTATACCTTGTAGAAAACAGCTTTTCTAGGTGCTGAGGATTTAGCTTGGTGGTTCCAGTGCCTGCCTTGCAAGCTCAAGGTCCCTAGTTTGGTTCCTAGTAACCACATACAACAGTGGTGGATGTGGTGGTTCACTCCCACCAGCAATCAGTACCACATACCACAGTGCCAGGTGTGATGGTTCACACTGTAATCCCAGCACTTGGGGGGCAGAGGGAGGAGGACTGCTGTGAGTCCGAGGCTTGCCTGGGCTGTATAGTGAGCCCAGGGCCAGCCTGAACTAGAGAGCAAGACCCTGTCTCAAAAAAAAGAAATAAGGAAAAAGAAAGAAAAAGCTTTTGTAAAACACCTTTAAACTTTGTTTTTATTTTATAATCTTTTAAAATTTTTTATCAAATTCTGCTCTTAACCATGATTATCTCTTACTTTCTACTTTACTGATGTTTATTTTACTCCTTTTACCCACTCAAGTAAATGCTTTGCTTATTTGAAACTTTTTGTCTCATAGAACTAAATATGACTAAAAATTTCTTCTTAACTGCTTTGGTAGAATCAATTTTTGATAGGCATTATTTTGTTTGACACTTGAGTTGCCTTCCACTTTGCTTCTTCAGAAGGATTGATTAGTTTTGCTTCCTTTCATTGCCTGTGGCAGTAGTCACCTGGAGCTATGGTTTATCTTTTACTTTATGAAATTTTTATTATAGAAACATTCTTAATATAGATATAAATAGAATGCTATCAGTGTAATAGAATATTATACTATCATATAATTATACTATCACTAATATCTTGGTCCATTGGCTTCTTGCCACTTTCACCATCTCCTGTCCCTGCTGTCTTTAAAATATTTTAAGTTAAAGATACAACATTTCATCTCCAACTAGTTCTGTTTGTGGCTATAAATGGTAAGGTGATTTTCTATATAACTATAGTTCTATTATCATATTTTACTAAATTGAATATAATTCCTTTTGTCTGCTAACTTTGCTTTATGTGGATATCTAGTTGCCCTCAGAGGGCCTTTAAAGTTCATTTATTTTAAGCAGAATGTAAGTGAGGTTAGTAAACTGACTTGATTCTAGCCCCTTTATCTAGAAAACTCCCTACCGCACTTGTCCCTCGACATATGGAAAAAACTTGGTCAGCTGTCCTGTAGAGTGGCTTTCCTGGTTTTCTCTGGATTGGCTGAACTTGTTTATCTATTTTCCTGTATACTGTGATTTATTTCCAGGGACAGGAAGAAGATATTCATTTGTATTTCTGTAAGTCATATCCCCAATATTTTGGACTTGTCCTTGTTTAGAGAAGGGGTCTGTGACCCTCCAGTTTTGTGAGTGTCCTCCACATGGCTGTAGCATCCAGACCTTTCCAGTGGTTACCAGGTCTCTTTCTTCAGTCGAGGCCTTGGAGACTAACCCACAGATCAGCCTTCCCCTAAGTATGGTGTTCAATTTCTTCCAACACTTAATTGGTGAATATAAGCCATACTGGTGCCTTCCCGCTACTGCCTTTGGGCAGGTCCATTATATATCTTTACTGATTAACCTGCAGTACACACTGAATTTAGTACATCATGACATAATGCATAATTGTCACATACAGTGAAGACTGAGTAGAGGGTTCAGGTAAGCGTGGCCTTTGGGGTCACTTTAAATGAAATTCTCTTCTTGCTGTTTCATAGACCATACCAGTAAGTGTTCATTTTGACCGGCCACCCTGGTGGAGGTCAGCTGGTGGTTACTAATTCTCCAAGAAGGAAGGTTTTGTATTCCTCTCATCTCTGTGTACCAAGCTCAAGCTGGGAATTTGTCTCTTTCCTTTGGGGCTTACCCAGTCTTCCCTGGTGGGGTGTCCTTCTGACTCTCTGAGAGGTGTTGTCTCAAGCTTTGCCCAGTCTGGCATGCCTGCACTCCCTCTCCTTTCCCTGTTCCTTGTATAATTAGCAGAGAGAAGGTGTGATCTGTAGCACAACTCAGCTTCTCTTACTCTTATGTCTGTGTTTTTGGTGCCACTGATGTTCATGCTGAGTCTGTGATCCACTGAAAAAGGATGTGAAGGGCCGGGGAGTTAGCTCAGTGGTTCCGGCGCCTGTCTTGCAAGCGCAAGGACCCGGGTTCGATTCCCCGGTAACCACATACCATACTGGGCGTGGAGACTCACCCCAGCAGCAAGCAGTGCCACATACCACAGTGCCGGGCGTGGTGGCTCACGCCTGTAATCCCAGCACTCGGGAGGCAGAGGCAGGAGGATTGCTGTGATGTGAGTTTGAGGCTGAGCTCAGGGCCAGCCTGAACCACAAAGCAAGACCCTGTCTCAAAAAACCTAAAAAAAAAAAAAAAAAAAAAAAGGATGTGGAAAGTTGTTTTATCCAGTAAAATGTCTTACTCAGTATTTTCATCACTAGACATTCAGAGGAGCCAGTTTTTATACTATTGGAACTGGGATTCTTAAATCTTCTACTTGTTTATTTGCTAACTTCATATAATATAAAGCTGTAAAAACTTAATGTTAAAATATAATTTGAAACATACAGATACTTTTTCAAATTATTTTTAAAGAGAAAGTGTATAGGTAATATAACTGCCTGCACACAAAATTTCATACAAGTCTGAATAATGTACCAACTCTGGAAAATTGAAAGGAAAATAGCATATATCAACATATTGTATATCAAGTAAAAGCTCAGGCATGGCCACATTAAATTTGTTTGATATCATTGTAGATCACTGTTACCTTGACAACTGAAAGCAAGACCAGCATGGAATGTTGTATTAACCCATATATTTCAAGATTTCAAATAGGGTTTTCAGTGGTGATATTATCTTTTAAAATGGCAAGCAACTCCTGTTAAAATTTATAATCTTTCCTCAAATATAACTGATAGTTCTACTGCTAGGAAATTCATACATGCTAAAATAATTTTAAGAATACTTTGTTCTTAGACACAAAATGGAGTTGAATTCTAGATGAAGATAACTTGCTATTTGTATATATTACAGTAAAACCTTGATTTGCTAGAATAATTCATTCAGCCTTCCAAAGCACTTGTATACCAGGATAGAGAGAGCATAAAAAGAGAGGAGAGAGGGGAAAGGAGAGAGAGAGAAAAAACTAGATCTGATCATGTGGCATTCAGTGTAACAGATTGCAAGACATTTCTCATTTTTCGAGCTAAAATTTCTTAGAAATGCTGTGGAACGAACCCTGGCAGATGAGGTTACCTATAATTCAAAGTTTGCCTGTACGTGGATGTTGAGAGTTTTGAGAGTAATGTGGGGTGTGGGAAAGCGATCTGTGGGATGCATCTCCTGCACACTGGAGTGGTCCAGCAGTACTGGCCTGTAACCACTACGCTTCACTACATTTCTTTACTTTTGTGACAACTGACTTCTCCCTTGAAATCTTGTCAGTGCATAGAAACTTGTTTCTTTAATTTTTCTGAACTAAAATTCATACATAGTATGTGAGCTACTATATACAAGATGTTAAACCTTACTAATGGTGACATAAATGTAGTGGAAAGGAAGGAACAAGGGACAAAAAGTCACTTATAATAAAGCACTGTGTTTTTTCCAAAGGAAACATTTGCTTGTAAAAGAGGCAGAGGCACATTAGTGTATGATACTGTACACTCTACAGGACAAGACTACAGAGTGATTAGCTTACTGCCCCAAGCAAGCCAGGTATTCTGTGCATGCCTGCAATCCCAGCACTGTGGGACTAAGACAGGAGGATAACAGATTTGAGTCCAGCCTACACAACTTAGCATGAGACCTTGTCTTAAAATAAAAAGAAAATACAATGTACAAGAAAAGGGAGGCTAGAGTTGTAGCTCATTGTAAAGGCTTTTTATTCAGTCCCCAATACTGACAAAAACAAAACAGCAGCCACAGCTCCTTCCCCATCAAAGAATTAAAAATCTTCATAAAACTTGTAGGCAGCGGAGCAGGGGGATCAAGCACCATACAGCAGTAATCAGGCCAAATGGAAACACAGACGAACGTTTAAAATGGTATATTCACAGAAATGTTTGGAAAAGGGCATATTATCCAAAAGTAGGGAAATGGCCTGAATTTACAGAAAAATAACATATTGTAAAAGTCAGCATATTCTTGAATTGTTAAAATTACTATTTTTGCCTTATATGTATTTTCTCAAAGAAGTAATGACTCATTGCATTTTACTTTGTGACTTACCCAGTGACTGTAATGAATAAGTAATGTGTATAATATTTTAAAATACGTTATAAAGAATACCACTTTAAATGATTATAAAATATAACATATTGCTAGTTTGAGAGTATAACAGATTAGATGGTCTGAATGTCACTGTGAATCAAAATCCCTAGACTGGTGGTATAGTTCTTCGTCATGGCTGATTGTTTCCCCCTGTAGTTTTTTACACCCCTCATGCCATTTCTTTCCTCTTTACTCAGCTGAAATTTTTAGTGCATCCTTATTGTTACTTTATAAATAGACAGGTAAAATTGTATGTATTATGACGTATACCAGGATGTTGGAATGGTGAATCTAGCTATTTTAGCATATGCATTGCTGATAGGATCATTTTTGTGGTGAGGTCACTTTATATCCATTCTCTTAACTATTTCCAAAAATGCAAGACATTATTAACTAAAGTCACCATGTAGTACAGTATCTCTTGAGCTCATTCCTTGTAACTGAAGTTTTATCTCCTTTGGCCAGCATGTATGTCCCCTGCATCTGATCCCCTGGCAGCCACTGTTCATTCTGCCTGTGTGAGCTGCCCCTTTGGGCTTCTATATAGGAGGAGATCAGGTGGCCTGAAGCAGCTCTGTTCATAGCCACCTGTAGGCAGTCGTCTGGGATCATTTGGTACAGCACTTGGCACCTTCCTCTTTGAAGCTTCTTTTTCGATAGATTCCTAGTCCTTGCTCTGTTCTTACCTTGTTACCACTTCTTTCTTCTTCCTGGTTTTTCTTTATTCCTCTGACCTCCAAGTATTTATTTGCCTGTGATTAGGGGTCAGGGAGGAGACCATTCTCTCTTGTCCTTCTGTGCCTGTGTGACCCCATTCAATGCTCATGGTCTTAGATATTGAGAGGGTGGAAACTTTCAAATGCATTTTGGCACCTTCCTCTCGCTTCCTTTCTATATCTGTGTATATTCAGTTCCTGCTCAACATCACAGATATAACACATTTGGCAGGCTTTGGGCACTCAGTACAACCCAAGCCAGCTTCTTGACTCCACCCCCATCTCTTCTCCACAAATCTGCCCCCTTCCCTTGCCCCTTCTAATCCATCCTTCTTAACATTTTGGTCAGATACTTTGAAATGGTTCTTGCCTTTTATTATTCTTTCAAACCCATTCTACCTCCAAAATCTGTTCAGAATCTGGCTAAACCCCGCAGGTTCTCACACCATCACAGTTCTTAATCTGAGCTATTGTTTGCAGCCTTCAGTTCCTGTGCAGCGTCCAGCGTCACCCTGTCCTGCTCCCAGACCCCTTTTGATTTTGCTTCTGTATTCTCCATAGTACCAATTATGTGACATGTCACATTTGTTAGATATTTGTTAGCTATTCCTGGTGGCTCCGCCATTAGGAACTCAATTTTATAAGAAAAAGGACTTTGTCAGTGCTTTCTCTACCCAGGCAGTACCTGGCATAGAAGGAATATAGTAAACATGTTGCAAATTGTTGTTGATTTCATAATCTAAAATATCTTATTTGCTTATATCTTATATAAGATAATAAGGATATATTATCTTATATCCACAGAAAGCAGACTTTATAGTGTTGAAGAAGAGCAACATTTGCTGCTGGGTATTAAGATTCTGTAACTTTTGGTATTGCAGTGTGCTTCCTTTTCTCAGGTTTTTTTAAATTATTACATGTTGGAACTACATGATGACTACATTCCTCATGGGGAGGTGGTACATGGACATAATGTATCTTCATTCTTTTCTCACCCCCATCTCTTGGTCCTCTTCTCATTTGAAAATGATCTATCTCCCTATTTCTAATTATTTATCTTTTGTTTTGCTCTTTACTTATATTTTGGGTTTCTTGAATATGCTTCTAGCTGGTTCTTTTATGCGTGATACATGAATGTGCATGGGCACATTTGCTTTTGCCACCTAGCAAATGACCAGACAGAATTGCTGGGTAAAAGAACAAGCACATTTCAAACCTGGTTTTTCCAAATTTCTCTCCAGAAGGATTTAATAAATTATACCCATAACCAGCTTCATGTTTATACATTTTAATATATGTTTTCCAATAGTTCTTAGTGCTTCTTTAATTTTAGCAATAGTTCTTTGTAATTTTCTGAGCTACAACAATGTTAGAGAGACCCCACAGGAGTCTGAATTTGATCTGGGCATTCCTGATATATTATTGTGAGTCTGGGAGGCAGTGATCAAGGAAATTTCACTTCACAGAGAAGTATCATTGGACATTTCTGATGTGCTGTTCACCTAGATCCTTACTGTCCTCATCACTGTCTGTTGGTCTTTGTTTTCTAGGCAGGAATAGAAATCCATTCAAAGGAGGGGTACCTTGTCTTCCTCTTGTATGAACCCACATGTTCACCAAACATTGTATTCACTCAACGTTCTTATCTTTCCTTCTCTAGCAGTGTATCTATTTTTAAGACCTGTAGAAAGAGTAGCTATTTGAAGAAGTTGGTTCATTTAAAAATTTTTAAAAGTCTATCTCACTTCTTCAAAGTACATTATCTGAAATTTTACATTTATTTATAGTAGAGAAAAGTTCTTTAATGCATTCCGTTTTTAATCTGTATTGTTTTAAAGTGCCCACTTGCCTCTTTATCATTTAGGGGTCATGTCATGGAAAGTTGTATCCGTGGCTCCGGTCCGTGATTACCAGTTTGCAAACTCTGTCTTCTCTCTTAACTCTTAGCATGTGTAGCAAGAGGTAGAATGGTACAGATTTTTCCAGGAACCTTCTACTCATTGACAGGATTTGTGTCAAAGACAGTAAAGCTAAGGGGAAGCCCTTGTGCTGTGACAGGGGACTGTCAGCATAGTTCTAACTCTAGGACTGGACGACCAGCAGCCTCTTTTAATCTGTTCTCTCTTTTCATGGCTTCAAACAACATTCTTACTTTATAGTTAGAAAATCTTTATTTCCTTAGAAAAGATTTGTGCAAAATAAACTTAAGTGATTTGTGCAAAATCACTTAAGTAAGCCACAGTTTATTTAAAGAGGCCTTACAAGGATGAATCTTAAAAAAAAATCCCTAGCATAAATCATTGAGAGAATTTTAAACTTTGCTTTTTTAGGTAATTATTTTTTCCTTTTCTCAGGCTGTTTGAGATTCTTGATGGATCTATTGGATTTTATAAATATATATTTCTGAAGGTATAACTTTTGTTTTAGTCTCAAGTTCGTTGGAAAAACTGCAGAAGACAACACTGTAAATAAAGTAGTAGGTAAACATTCCATGAATGCTTTGTATTTAGGAGTGTCTCTTCCTGAAAGCCCAGTGATTACAGAACTTGTCCCTGATCCGAGAAGCTCTCAGCAAATGGAAGGCCACAGTCTGGTGGGCAAGACGTGTTTTCCAGCCATGGGCTGGTAGAAGTGGCTCTGAGAGGGTTTTGAGGAATGAGTGAGTTTGCTAGTGAAATATGGGGGATCTTGTAGTAGGACTGGCTCAACGAGTGAAAACAGAGAGCACACCTTCTTGAATGGTGCAAAACTTCTAGCCTATAAGATCAAAAAACACTCCAAATCATTTAGAAGGAACAGATTAATGATGATAGGACCTGATAAGGAAAGAAAATATTACTGTACTTTTTTTAGAAAAGAAAAATGTACTAGGTTAGCAATTCATTTCTAACCATGCATGGAAGTCTAAATATTCTTGACTATGAGAGAGAAGACCAAGGTATTTAAATGATATTTCTAAAATGCCACTTTCTTAACCTGTCTTCATGACCAGCAGTTTTCAAATGGAGATTAGTGAGCTGGAAGTATTTTATGGTGGACATTCATTTTGGAAAGAAGGAAAATAGCATTAGAACATGACAGTAGAATGCACTGAAATTATTTAATAGAAATTATTCATAATCAACTTAGTAAATAGAATCTTTTAAAAGTTTAGCTTAGAAAAAAATACTTTGCTTATGTGTTAAAAATACAATGAAATGTATTTCTGAATTAAAACTTGTAGGAACATGCACTTAGAATCCCTAAAGGACCTCAGAAATCCTATTACCTTAGTAGTTGTGATTATTGTATAATATAAACACTTTTTAAAATTTCGCTTTGTGAATGTTTCTTTTTATTCATTTGATAGAGTAATTTATAAACCACGTTTTCTTTTGTAGCTCTTGGGCAAGCTGACTTGAGGCAGTGTTAAGTTACTTACATGAATGTTTCACTTGTGTTACAGAATTTTATCTTAAGCGCAAAGACAAGGACAAGTGTAATTCATTGTCATTAATTGTTTAATTTTTCAGTTTAGTACAGGAATCCATTAATAATTTGATAGGAAAACCTATTGAGTTGTAGGTTGATAAACATTGTTCTTTGTTTAAAGGTGACTAGTGAAGGCTTGGGTCATGTTTGAGTTTTGAATCTCCTTTCTGCTCACCCTATTTGCAGTTGTCTTAGGTTATATTGCTGTTGGGAAATTTTCATTGTAAGTCAAGTTTGTGAATCTCTCAGGAGAAAACTGTAGTTACTTTGAGGAGGGCGGAAAGACTACTGACTGCTGACTGATGGGTGACCTCATCCTGCCTCCATAGCTCCAAGGTTGGTATTAGTGCCAGCCTGGAATTGTAGAGATAGGAAGCAACTAGATTCTGTGGATTAGGACATGGGGAGGTATCCTTTCCCTCTGGTCTGTCTTTTCCCTCTATAGAGCAGTATAGTTCAGTTTCATACTTGCAGTGCTACATGAGCATTTCAGTTCCTATAAAGTAAAATTGTGCGTGTGTATGCGCACATGTGTGTGCGCACATGTGTGTGCGCGCGCGTGTGTGTGTAGGGGTGTGTGTGTATGTATTGTGCATTTTGGTTCTGGTGATTGGATAGGGTGTCACTAAATTACTTAGAATGAGCTTAACTGTGTGGCCCTCCTCCCTTAGCTCCCCCAGATTCTGAGATAGAGGAATGTGTTACACATCCTGCCTGCTCTGCTTCTAGTAATGGAGTTGTTATTCCCAAGAGTTTCTGGAGGAGAAGTCCATTGACAAATGTATGGAAATGTTCTAGAGAATTTTAGAATATCATTTGGTATGAACATTTTTTCTTAATTGCTAAAGATTCAAGGTGATTCTGCCCTTAGTTCTGAGTGTGCCTGGCCCTTTGTTTTCACTTACAGAAAAAGCAAAACCTTTCCCTTCTCCTTATACACCTCTCCTGCAGTTTTCAGGTGTTTTTAATTTTTAATGAGAAACTTTCAGTACTTATTCTTTTATGTTTTGGAGTTGTAAGTGGGAATTGAATTACATTAGATTATAATTTGTTGGTGCTTTTTATTTTCATGTTTAACATATTTTGAAAGTAATTTTTTTTTCATTCTAGTAATTGAAAGAAAACCCAGCCAGGAAATAAAGATTTATATAGTAATGACAATGTTTTCTGCAATCAGTTCATTTTAGAAAGATGGTAAAAGGAAGGCTTCTTCTCAGAAGAACCATTGAGAAGCCCTCTTCTGCACTGGCCACAGGCATCTGCTTGGCAGAATATTGGGCCCATTTAGAAAGGCAGGGCAGAGTATATCAGCAGATTGTGTCTACCTGCCTGTCCACCTCCCACAGAGACAGTAAAGGAAGCTCTTTGTCTTCTCAGACGTGCTGCATTAAAGGGTAAAGAAAATCTTCAGACCAAGTGAGCAAAAGATTTTGTCTAGAGATGAGCTGAACTACACATCTTTCCTTGTGTTTATAGCATAACTCTAAGGGTGGTTGAGTTGTTTTAAGTGTTGAACTTCCTTATTCTTGTCTCATTCTCCCATAACCTTTTCCCTCTTTCTTTCCCCATCTCCATTATTATCTCTATCAGTTGAGAAGGATTTAGGGAATGGAGCCAGACCTGGTGGCCCATAAATACATTTGCACATCTACTTTGGTATAAGTATCATGCACTAACCGATTGTGTCCCGCAGCTCTGAACCTCTAATTCTTAGTTCTGGTTCTGCCAACCCAGCCTCTGGACGCAGATGCCTTGCTAGGATGTGCTAGGATGTTGTGCCCAAGGATTTGTGCTTTTCGCCTTGCAGTCCCTCAGGCCTGACTGCTGCCTTTTCTCCTCATTGATGGTCTGTGACACTCTTGCAAAGCAATGGCTATACAAATACTGTATTATTGAGGCCCCTTTATATTTATTTATATAATTCTCTTCGCCATCCTTGATAGGTATATTCAAACACAAGAAGATTAGGCATCTTCCCCTCCCATTGTTTTTGCTACTCTCCCTGTTTTCATTTGTCTTTAAAATACTCATTTTAGTGA